>VZSE01010148.1:0-97018 GCA_013398275.1 Promerops cafer | reverse complement strand
TGGGTGTGGGTGTGGATGGGTGTGGATGGATGGGTGTGGGTGTGGATGGGTGTGGGTGTGGATGGGTGTGGGTGTAGATGGGTGTGGATGGGTGTGGGTGTAGATGGGTGTGGGTGTGGTCATGCCCTCCCTGGCTGGGAATGGTGTAAATTGCCATGAAAGTTTTTCTGCACACCTTACATGAACTGCAAGGAGGCGCTGGTTCTGTCACTGCCTGCAGCTCCCAGACCCTGTGGTGCCACAGCCAGCTCTTCTTTTCTTTATTTTTTTCTTTTGTCTTGTTTTACACCAAACATCTGGAGAATCAGTCGCCTGGGCATGTTGGGACTGGTCATGCTGGTTGGACTCACAGATTTTAGCTTCCCCTTTGAGGCCTACTTTGGCCTTGCCTCGAGGCATCCTTGGCACTGGTTTGGGGCCACCCTTTCCCAGATCCACCTGGGACTCTGGTGGCTTGTGCTGGGATGAATGCTGTGATTCTCCTCTCCCTCTCTGTGTACTTGAGCTGCCTCTGCCACAGAGCCCAGCTCCTCCTCTGGCTGTCTGGGGGCCGAGGGGAGGAGGAGGAGTCCGAGGTGTTGTTCTAGTGGCTGCTGCTGAGCCCTGGGAGCTGGGGAATAGCCTTGTCAAACCAGAGAAGTGAAGTGACCTGGTTCTTCTCCCCCCTCTGCCCTGCTGCTGGGAAGGGAGGGATGAGCAGGGCTGTTCAATGGCTTGTGTTTCTGCTGTCCCCCCATGATGGGGAGAGAGGGGCTCACGTCAGCAGCTCGGCAGCCTCAGTGTGCTCTGCAGGGAGGGTTTAGCAACACAGAGAGATTTTTCAGCCTAGCTGCTCCTGCCTTAGGATCCTCACTGCTTTGGATTTGGCTGCCTCTATCCCTGTACACCCCGCCCTGGACCTGGGACCTCGTGGGGTGCGGGTGAGCAGGCTGTGCTACCAGGGCTCTCTGGAGCATCCCAGGTGCTGCAGGACAGCTGAGCCTGCAGAGGTAGCTGTGCCCAGCTTGCTGATGTGATGCAAAACGAGCTGGTCAATGACAGTCAAGTGCTGCGTGTCTCTGCCAAGATGATCACATTTCACATGACCATGCCTTTGCTGATATTTGTGTCTCTGCTGGCATCCAGTCTCCCTCCTCTCCATGTTGGAGTGTTTTCCCATCACCTGTTCTGCTGCGGTGCCTGGGTGGGGGCTGCAGAGCCCTCCTCAGGAGAGGGCTCTCCCTTGCTCACCTGTCGCCCTGGCAGAGGGGTCTGTGTGAGAGGCAGGTTGTTCCTGGGTTGGATGGCTGGGGTTGTCCCCATGCTCTTCTGGTCATCTCCTTCCTTCCCTTCTCCTTTGTCCTTTGAAAAAAAAAAAAAGGTTAATTAAACATTGGACTCATCCTGTCACTCCCTGAGATGCTGCGATTCTCCAGCAGCAGGTTTTTCACCCTTGGTGTTTTCTGGGTGCTTCCTGCACAGCATCCTCAGCAGAAGAGCCACCTCCATGGGGTCTGCATGTGCTGGGGAGAAGAGAGGCTCCCCACTACCCTGCCTTTTTTGGGCCATGACATTTTGAGGCAAAATCCCTGTTTAACCCCCATGCACTCAATCCTGTTAGCACAAGTGTGCACCCAGCAGCATTTATCTCTGTGGGATTGCTGGGGGTGAGTGCAAGGTCCTGCTTTTGGGGGCTCCATGCAGCAGTGTGGGGTGCAGGGAGGGTGTGCTCCTTCCTGTCTTGCTTTCCCTGTGCTGCCTGGGGGATGTGGGGATGGTGATGGCTTTGTCCTGGCCACTGAACAAAGCAATGGCCCCAGGTTAATCCGCTCACCTCCTGCCACAGCTCCATCCCCACGGTGTGGACATGGCAAAACAAGTAATGTGGGTTTTTTTTCTTTAATTTTAAAACTTTTTTTCCTCCCCATGCTCTTCCTCCTTGGCACACAGGTCAACGGCAGGAGGGAACCTTCAGCCAAGCTCTCCATCACATGTTCCTTGTTTTTTCTGTGTTATTTTTTCCCCACTGCTGCTCTTGCCAAGGGAAGGACATTGTAGAGCTGCTGAGGCTGGCAGGGGCTGTAACACTGCCTGCCAATGGCCTCGGTGTCTGAAAAGACTTAGGAAATGCAAGCTCTAAATTAGCTCCCAAATCATCTTCTTCCCTTTCTCCAGCTGGAGAGCCCCTCAGAGCCAGCCCTGGTCCCTGTCTGTCGCGGGGCTCCCCAGGAGCAGCCAGCTCTGCTGTGGGGCCAGGCAGGCTTGGCCTGGACAACAGCACGATGCTCCCATGGGGACAGCAGGAAGAGCCTCAGCACAGGTGGCTCAAGGCAAGCTGGAGCACTCCAGGGACAAATTCCTGGTGTCCCTCCTCCCAACATTGCCACGCTGCCCCCCATCCAGCTCCCTCCTGGTATAACTGACTGGGGAGTCTGTTGGGGCTCCTGGCTGTGGTGCTGGAGGGCAGGAGGGGAAGCACAGAGCTGATGGACATCTGCTGAAAACCTCCCAGGGGAGGTGGGAGCCCCTTGCTGTGCTTGCCCCAAGGATGCTGCTGGGAGCAGCCAAGGTCATGGCGCCGCTGGCAGCACACACAGCAGGGACATCTGGGGCCAGCAGAAGCTGGAGAAGGGGAGCAGGAGGAGTGCTGGCTCTGTGTCTGCTGGGGAAGGGGACAACCTCTGCCCTGGCCAGCTGTTCCCCTTGAGCACTTTGTTTCTGCCCTTGCCAGGTCAGTGGGTGAAGGCAGCAGCTGCCATGAGATGGGAGCAGGAGCAGCTCTGTGTCCCTGTGCTCTGCCCGGGCACAATGTCCACAGGGCAGAGCTTCTCCCAGGGCCTTTGGAGAGAGGTGGTTTTGGAGCAGCCCAGGCTGGGGAGCAGCGTTGCTCTCAGTGCTGCTGTTTTGGCACGGCTGTGTCTCAGAATTTTGTCTTTGCTTCTGTTGCCACCTCTCCAGAGAGAAATGGGAAGGGCTCATCTTTGCTGTGCCTCCTGGAAATTCAGGCTTCAACTCTGCAAATGCCCTGAGGTTCTGCATGCCCCCTGGCACTCCAGCCTTCACATTGAATGCAAATTGCTCTTTAAATGTCTCTTTAAATGTAGGTGGCTTTTAGGGTGCTCCCGGCAGAGCACAGGCATCACAACTGCTCTGCTCTGCTAACGCCAAACCAACCCACAAAGGGCTCTCCTGCCATGGGTCTCGTGGCATCCCTCCTGGGTTTGCCGTGGGTGAGGAGGAGGATGCCTCCCCAGAGGGCTGAGCATTGCCAGGCCGTGGTGCTGTGCTGCTGTGGCTCAGGGCATCGCTCCTGGGCTGGGCCCTTGGAGGCAGCACGTGCGTGGGAGAGGGAGCGCGAGCTCCGCAGAGCTGCCTCGGGCACTGAAGTCTGTCCCTTCATCCTAACAGCAGGCACCTTGGGAAATAGAAGAGGAAAATTCCACTTCTACAGCAGTGGAACTTGGGTTTTGTATTTTTTTTTTTTTAAAGGCTCTGCCAGGCTCCTGCTTTCTCCCCCTCTCTGTACTGCGCAGCCAGCTCTGAAGCAGAAGTGATATTTTCTGCCAATGCAATGATTAGCCTTTCTGCTAATGACCCACGAACAGTATCCAAAATAAATGAGCCCAACCTGCTCATCTTATTAGCCAAATGATTGCATAGAAAGAGGAAATATCTGCAGAAACAGCTTAGGTAGCTGTAATTTGGAAGCATGGAGGAGTTACTGCTTGAAGTATGGAGAGGAGCCATATGTCTTCAAAAAACTGGGAGAGTTCTTGTGTTATTGGGGTGCTTCTACTCATCCCTTGCTCCCCCTTTTTGTGAAACAATTGTGCAGGGCTGGAGCTGTGTCTTTCCACAAATTCCATTGGGTCCTGGGGCTGGGAAGATGGAGACAGGTAGACATTTCTCCTCCTGTCTTCCTTGCCTGGTTTCTGGCTTTTTGTAGATGACAGGCAGCAGCAGTGGGCTGTTGGTCAGGAGGGTGGCTGATGCAGTAGCCAGTACTAAGCTGCTCTTCAGGAGCTGTTCTTGTGTCCTTCAGGCTCTTCCCAAAGTGCTTGGCAAGGTTGTGGAACATCCTTGTTTGACAAGGGAGGGATGAGGCGCAGAAGAGGGAGAGGTGAAGGCAAGGGGGGTTTCTGCAGAGATAGGAGGTGAAGGGGGTCTTGTGATCCCCCTCACAGATCATGGTGATACTGAAGTAAAACAAGAGCTTGCTTTGAAAGGGATTTCAGGCTTTGTGTAAATGCAAGAGAGAAATGGGGCTGGGTGCAGGACAAGAGTAGCACATGAGGATGGAGGAATGTATGGAGAAGCTGGAGGGCTGAGTGTGAAACCCCTCCTGATTTTGGGAACAGCTCGACCTTCTCTGGGAGATGTACTCAGTTTGAAAGGTGGGTTGTCTTCCCAGTTGCTGCATGTGGTTCTCAGTAGGTCTCTTGCCTGCAAAAAGGCCTGTCCCTGAGTGAGGTGACAGCAGTGTGGCTGTCCTGGAGAAGGGCTCTGGGAGCTGAGACAAGCCCTGGAAGGTTGACCCTGTAGCCTTGAAGCTGTATCACATCCGAGGACGTGCACAGGCTCGTGTCTTGTATAATAGCAGAGAAAAACACACTTGATCCTCTGGTCCCCTGGAGGGGGGCAGCTGGAGACCTGGCTAATGGTGCACCAGCCCTAAAAACTGCTGAGGAGGGTGAGGTCATCCTCTTCCAGCACCCTGTGTGCAGTCCATGTGCTTCCCTGACTTTCTCTGTGGCACAGCTGATGTGAGTTCCCACATGCCTGTTCCTTTGTTCAGCTTCTCAGCTCCTGGGGTCCTCAGTGCCCTGGTCCCACCAGGACCCTTCAGCAGCAGACTGGGACCAGAGCCCTGCTTGATATTCCATGTCCCTGTTCACATGTGTGCATGTATATCCATGAAATAGAAACTCCGTATAGCTATGTGTATATTTATTTTTTACCAAGCTGGGATCTGAAGGTTGCCGTGCACAGAAATAAGAACCATGACTTTTCATTTTCTGTTCAACTACATTCATATGTAGCTACTTCATTGCTCCTTTCTGTCTTATGCAGACAAATTCTGGACTTCTTTCTTTCTTTCCTAATTAATGGGAGAATTGCAAATTGTGCATTTTTTTTTCTCCTAAGAAGTTTTGGGTTTAAATGATTATCTGTGTTTGGAAAACATCCTGACAGTGCAGATATTGAAAAGTGGAACATTGAGTGGATGAGCCAATGACCCTGGCTCTCCTTGCAGCTCTCAGTGTCTTTCACTGCACTCAGGAATGCTGCCCTCGGTCCCTGGGGCTGGGAGGTGGCCAAGACAGGGGTGTGGGTGTGGATGGAAGGTTCACCTGCACGCCCCAGGCTGCACGAGTGTATTTGATAACTTTTCCTCGTTGTTCTCTTAAACAAGTTTTTCAGGTTAATGCTGAAGTGGTTTGGCTGTGGAAGGTGTGACTGCAGGGGTTTGTTTCTTTGGGTTTTGTTTTGTTTGGGTTTGGCTTGTTTGTTTTTTATAAGTGAGGGATTCGCTTCTTCAGTACCCCAACCCTTCCACACTGCTGGCCCTGTCCTGTTGATGGCACTGCCATCCATGGGGACACCCAAAGGAGCACTTCATCCTCAAGGGTTTTGCAGGATGAAGATTTGATTTTCCATGGATCTGTGGAGCAGAAGGGATTTGGAGCAGTCCTTGAATCCACCTCTCTGCCCCCGGGCAGGATCAATAACCCTTTGTCACTGGTGATGGATGTTTCTCTGTCCTGTTCTGCAGGAATTCCCGGTCCCTGTGGGCGGTTGTTTCAGCCTGCCCTCTCTGACACGGACCAGGGTGGAGCAGCCCCACCAGTGCTCTGCCTCCAGCCCAGCTTTGTGAGAGCCGAGGATTTCAGATCACTTTTGCACCATTTGGGCAGATTTAAATAAGCAGGAGGTTTGAAGTGATGGATGGAAACGCTTTTCCTGTAAATGTTTTGCTCTGAGGATTTTGCTGCAGGTCTCTGGCCCCTGGCAGCATGCAGGGATACAGGCTGGCATCCCCCCAGGGCTACAGGGGTGGAGGGCGACCAGAGCTGCTGCTTTTGAAGAGGAGGGGTCTAAGCACTTCTGTTTTTCTTTTCAAGCTGCCCACTGAACATCGGGTTATGCCTGTGCTCTGTGATGCCAGGTCCATTCCTCTCTGTCCAGCAGCTCGTCCCTGCAGGGACAGGGACAGGGACATTTGGTGCCTGAGGCAGGGACATGGATTGCTGAGGCTCTGAGTTCTGGAATTTCATTCCCTGGAGCTCCTCTTTGATCTGTGCAAGACACATTCAGCCTCTGGTTTTAAAACCCACACTCCTATCCAACTTGTGTGAGGACATCTGGTCTTAGATCAGTAACCGTGCTGCTCTTCTGTGCTTCCCAGCACACTCTGCTGCATTTATCCTTGGATTTATGGATTTATTCTAGTCCCACTCCCATGAAACACGGGTGGGGCTGCTCCCTGAGGGAGCTTTTCCAAGGGCTTATCCAAGGATCACAGCCATGGACCAGAAAGGCTGAACCACCAAGTTTCCAGCGCTCTGTCTGTAGCACTAAGTGGAGACTCCATTCTTTTTTTGGTTTCCTTTGTTCTGTAGGAAATTACTCTTGAGTGATGAAAGCCTGGAAGAAGGTCAGATGCTGAGGGCAACAGCTGAATTCCTGGGGAGTAAGAGGCTTTTGTTTGGAGCAAGGGGAGGGTTTGAAAGGTGGAGGAGCTTGTGCAGGACAGTGCTGCCTCTCGAAGGGCGCTTACCTCAACCCTGGGAGCTCCCTCCTCACCACCCAGGTGAGCCTCTCTGGGAACACACACAGGGCTGGATATTCATCTCCCAATCATTCTTTCCCCTCAGGCCAAGCTGTTTCTTTTGCAGGGCTCTTCTGAAGATGGGAGCCCTGAATAAACTGGGCTTAATTTAGATTAGATGTGAACTCAGGCCAGCCGCACGATAGGCACCACATCGAGGAGATGGAGCTGGGTGGAAGTTGTTTTCCTGCCTCCTGCAAGCTAAAAACAACCTGCTGGGGATGCCTGTGTGTGGTGGGGGGAGTGAGTGAACTAAAGCTCAGTACTCAACAAACAAGGAGTGGAGAGGAGCTTTGTGAGCCCAAAGGAGTGGGCAAAAGGACTTTATTATCTCCATTTCAAACATTTTGTTTCCATTCCCATTTAGCTGCGGAATCTAACTTCATTTTAGCTTTACATTTAAATTTTCAAAACAGGCCTGTCAAAATAGTAAAAGGAAATTTGATTAGAAAATGGCAGCAGGATTGAGGTCTTTGTTTTTCTCTCTTCACAATTTGGCTCAGCATTTGCTCTTAACCAAAAATACATCATTGGAAAAGTGGGTTTCAGCTAGTCAACACTTCCCAATAGTGAGGAAAAAACTAGGGAGCAGAGATGGGAAATTCCTGCCACTAGCTCCCCAGTTGTTGCCCCTTTTCTGGGACCTGGAGAGTCAGGCTGTGCCACCAGGGCTGAGGTGGCATTAGCGGTGACATGGGGACTGGAGGGAACGAGGGTCACAAAAGAGTGGGATGGTGGCTTTGTGCCTTCCCTTGCTCTCTCCTGCTGGCTGCCGTCCCCATGGCTGGGTTCAGCTGTTTGAACTCCCTGAGGACATCAGGGGCTGAGCCTTGGAGCAGCTTCAGGAGCCTGGGTTAGTGAAGGATGCTTCAACGGGGGGTGCTAGGCTGGTTTGGGGTGAGGTGCAGAGCTCTGCCCATTGATCTCAGCACCTTGCTGTTCCCAGTGTCTGTCCCAGGCTGCGCTGGGTGGGAGCATAGTCCAGAGGGAGAAGGATGAGGAAGGCAGATGGGCAGTGGAGTTAAACACTGGCTAATAACAGCCAGGGGAAGGGACGGGGCTGGAGAGATGGGAACTGCCATCCCAGTGCCCAGGAGAGCTCCCAGGGGCATGAGGCAGCTTTTGGGGTTGGAGGAGCAGCTTTCCTTGCCCAGAGCCCTCTTGGAAGCCTGGGAGCAGTAATGGGGTCTCAGACTGGCGCTGGAGTGGCCATCCTCACCTGATCACTGCCTGTGGCCAGGGGTGGAGCCGGGATCTGCTCCACAGTTACTCACAGCTGCTGCAATTAGGCTGGAGACACAGTGTCAAAAACCTGTGTCAAAAACCTGACGGCAGCCCCGGTGTGTGCACGGGGAGGGGGTTATTTGCCTGTTATTATCCATTTACCCAGATAGCCCGGCTAATCAGCTTTCAGATGGGGAGAATTAATTGGTTTCGATTGGAGCACCAGGCTCGTTTAATTGAAATGAATCCTTTCCCGCTTCCAGACAGGCACTTTCTCAGCTGCTGCTGGCTGGGGAGGGGGGGCTGCAGCCTTTCCACCACGACCCTCCCAGTGGGGTGCAGCTGAGCGGGGTGAAGTGGCTGTAACAGCCACGCCCTGCAGTCCTCGCTCCATCTGGGAAGGAGCTCTTGTTTCTCCAGCCGTGCATCCCACTGAGATCCACTCCAAACCCTCTGCTCCCAGCTGGGATGGAGAGTGCCAGTCTCATATCTCAGCCCCTTGTAGCATACCAGGGAGCCTGGCAGGTCATCTTGGTGGCACCCGGGTGGCATCACTGCCATGCTGTCACCTCCACTTTCCTTCTGTTGACTTTGGTGTCCTTCATCCATACAGAAAAAAAAAAAAATAAATTAAAAAAGGACTTGAATTTCAGGGGGTTGGGGATGGGGACTGTCCCCAGGATGTGCTGAGTTCTTCAGAGCTGGGGGTTCAAAGGGCCCTTTGGGAGGTGCAGATTCAGCTTTTCCCTTCCCAGCCCAGTGGCAGGGTGTGGCAGGTTCCCCCCTCCCAGGAAAAAGTTTGCTGGTCTCACACCCTCAAATAACAAGAAAAAACTAAATCTGGTGCTTTCCCATACTTTTATATTCCCAATTGATACAGCAAGAGGGCTGGGTGAAAAAGGAGAAGTTTCATCAAGTTGTGCTTCAGGACAAAAAGCTTTCTGTGGACTCGTGTGAGCAATGAGTGTGGGAGATGTACAGAAGGAAAACTCATCCCCATGGGTTTGTTTTTCCTCTGTGCTGAGCCCCGAGGTGGTTTGGAGGCATCACATGGAGAGCTGGATGAGGGAACTCTCAGTTCTTGTCAGGGAGATGAAAAGCCCTGGGAGATGAAAAAGCCCTGAAACACCGGATAAATTTCATCTGTGTGCAAGGCTCCAGTGAAGTTAACGGGAGTTAAGTGCATGGTTAAGTGCTGCATTTAACTGGGCTCTTAAGAGCCTGCTGGGAATAGCTGTGGTGTTTTGGGAGAGGAGGCTCGTGGAGCTCCTGAGGTCTTGGATCTTTTCTTTAAATCAAAGTCTTGGATCTCCCCACTCTGTTCTACATGGGAGGGCAGCACAGTTTTCAAATTTCTTATCAAGCCATAAATGAAAATTGATAAAAATTAAGGTTTGGCTTGTTTTTTCCTTCAATGTGTGATGCCCCAGGTACCAGTGGAGGCTTTTCTCAGGGAATGGGGGACTGTGGTGTGTGACTCCTGTAGTGTGACTTGTGATGCGAGAATTCCAAGGTACCTTCAGATGCCAAATGCCACATGGAGGATGGAGGCTTTATCCCTGCTCTTGTGTTTGAATACCCCCCCTCTCCTTCTGGAAAGCTGTGGTTTGTGTTCATTCAGCTGTTGATGTTCATTATGCTGAAATGTTTGCACTTTAAATATGGTAAGGCAGGATTTGTTTTTTGTGGGTTGTTATTTTTGTGGGTTTTTTTTGGTCTTTTTTTACACAATAAGCTGGATTGTTCCCAAAAAAACCAAAAACCCACAGCCAAAAAAACAAGCTCTTTTCCTTCATGCCTGTGTGTACAATAGCATTTTGCCATCATCTCCTCGCTTCAGAAATTGTTTGAGAAGTCCATAAATAAATGCTAAACCCCTTTTCCACTCTCTCTCCCATCTTCACCATGGGTAGAGCAGCAGCACAACCAGTGCAGAGGACACCTGCTTCATCAGCGGGGTTTGGCTGTCTAAGAAGTCCCTGTACTTGTGGTGAATTTTGGCACCTCTGCCACGTTTTCTGGACAAGTGGCCAAGGTCTGGCAGCCCCAAGAGTGGGCTGGCTAATTGAGCAGAACGGGTGCTGTACCGTGTCCCTCCCTGGGGCTCGGGAGCTGGAGGCACGATGTGAGTCGTGTTCGTGTTCCCTCACCCGGAGATGTGCATCTCTTATTAGATTAATCTTTCTTCTAATATATGCAGAATATACAGTGGGAACAGCATTAATTCGCACTAATGGTTGTGAGATCCACTGAGAATTAACTGCATTTTTTGCAAATTAGTGAGGAAGTGGATAAACACAATTATTAAAAAAAAACAAGCAAAGGTACTTTTGCAACAGCAGTACGTGTTTGTCATTTATCTGACAAGTGTTCTTTACTTTTAATTATATTTCATTACTTGCTAGCAAATGCTGTGCTGGCGGATATTGTAATAATCCTCCTAACTTGAGACCTTGCTTTAGCATTTGCTAAACCTTTGTTTGGAAAGGGCTGGGCAGGTCAGGGACCCTGCAGTGGCTGTGACTTTAGGAGGTCCTCTGACAAATGCCTTCCATCCCTGGAGGTGTTACTGGTGAATTTGGTGAAACCAGGCTTAAACTGATCCCTGGAGGGCTTCATTGCTTCTTGCCCTCAGTTGGGAAGGTATTAGGGCCACACACAGTCAGTTTGGGTGGATTCCCATTCGCCCTTTCCCTGGCAGGAGCTGCCTTTGCTGGGGTGTGACTGTGGCATGGGGATGCTCCTCACCTGAGCTGGGCTCCTGTGGACAATCAGGGTTTGGGCTCTGGGCTGAGGGTGGTGCAGGGAGGGAAGTTGTGTCGGGGTGGCCCTGAGGGAATTTCCTTTAGCCCTGTGTTTCACTGGGAGCTGTTGCCACAGCCCTGGGCACTCTCACCCTGCAGCGTGTGGTTGTCGTGGCTGGCGAAACCTCACCTGCACTGGGAGACACTTACTGTGGATGAGGTGGCCTCTTCTGTTTAAAACCCAGGTTGTTTTTCCTTAATTCAAGTGAATTTTCCCTCCTCTTTGGAATATGGATGACACAGTTCAGGTGTGGGGTGGAAATGAGCTGAGTGGGATGAACACGTGCAGGGGCCTCTTGTCAGCTTAGGGTGGAGCAGGGATGGGGCTCTGTAACTCAAACTCCTCCAGGGGAAGGAAAAGCTTTTGGTTTTGTCTCAGCTTTGTGCTCCCAGGCTGCCCACATTAGGAAAACATGAGCACAAGCACAGAAGACCTTATGAATTTTAAAATCTTCTCTCTCTGAGGGCAGGCTCTGGGTTAGCAGGTCAGTCCATTTAGGTGAACCATTTAGTGCGCATTAAAATCACAATTTATGCAATCTGCGCCCCGGCTTTAAAAAGAGCCAGCAATCAGGTACTTAATAAAATCACCTCCAGCCCTCCTCTTTCAGCTCGATGCAAATAAATGCCTTTTTTTTACATAATAAAAATGGATTAGGAGTCATTTTGAATTGTTATCCTAGCGAGATGTACAGCTCAGGACACGCAAGCATGTTGGCTGTGATTGAGGGTTGTGTGTTTTGGTGCTTGCACACAGCCTGTGCCTGGGAGACCTTTCAAATAAACATTTACTGGAACATCACATTGCATGTCTGAGCAGCACAGAAAGGCTGATTGGCAGGTTCACTCCTTCTTTTGTTTCTGTTCTTGGATGAAACAGCAAAACAAAACTGAGCTTGGCTTAAAAAAAAATTATATGAAAATGTGACTTGTCTGACTTTTTTTTTTTTTTTTTTTTTTTTAACGTGGAAGAGTCAGAGATTTTAAAGTTATGGTTCCCACAGCAACTGTAACTCTCATTGCTTGTGTGTGTGTTGTACTTTACAGGACAGGATAGAGTATGAGATTTATGCCCTGTGTGTGGATGTACAGCATGGTAAGAGGATCTGCATGGTCTGGACAGAGCCACCCTGTGGGGACCCTTCCTCTTACACCCCTGGGCCACATCCTGTGCTCCTTGCACCCATTCAGAGAGGGTGGTTAGGGGTGCTGTCACCTCTGGGCAGGGTCAGGCGACACAGTTGTGATAACAACACCCCCAGAAGACAGTGCCCAATCATATCTGTAGCTCAGTGAGGTGGTGAGCTGTGGAAAGAAGGGAAAAAAGAGACATAATACAGTTCTCTTTGGGCTGCAATTCAAGGAGCTGTCCCTGCTCAGCAAAGCGCTGAGGCGCGTGCTGTAGGCTCATGGACTGTAATGGGAATTAAACACATTTTTGAAGTTGAGTGTGGTTAAGACACCTTGGTGAAGCTGTGCTTGAATGGGGATTTGAAATGCACAGGGAGAAAATGTTGTATTTTTAGGAGGTTTGCCCCATTTATCATCATTATCTCTTAGAGAGAGAGGTGGGGTTGAGTGGTCTGTAGATCAGGTCTGGATCCAGATCTCTTTAGAGTACATATATGTATATATTTTAATCCTGGTGTTTGTCTCTTTCTCTCTAGCTTTCATCCTGGCTTGCTGTCTGTCCTTGGTCCCATCCCCATGCTCTGCCTCAGTTTCCCTGCCTGGTGCTCACTCACCCATGGGCTCATCACTCGCCCCGCAGCACGTGGAGGTTTGGGCAGGCAGGGGTTGGCTGTGATTTGTGGATGGGGTAGGCTCTGCCTGACCTCTCTTTGCATCCAGGGTCTGGTGGTGCTTTGTGTGTCCGGGGTGCCTGGGGGGGATGAAGTGCCCCACATGAGAGATAAGATGCTGTGGAGCTGAATTGTGGGAAAGCCAAAATTGGGGTGAATGGAATTCAAGAAAGGACCATGGGATATCTGCTTTGCCCTCAGAGCTGCACAGGGTGCAAGAATGCCCTGAAGCCTCTATTTCTCATTTGAAATAAAGTATGACTTTTCAAAAAGCATCCAGGCTTGATTTAAAAAAAAAAATTAAACTGCCAGTGATGGATAATCCACTACACCCCTTGGTAAATTGTCCTAGTGTTTAATTACCTTTACAGCCAAAAAGGAAAGAAAGGAAAAATACACAGTGTGAAGAGCCCTGAGGGTTGTGTGGTTATTGCTGATACCTGATTGCTCACCTTAATTCACCTGCTGGGATGATGCAGGGGATGTGATGCTCCAGCACCTGGGGGCTTGTTCAGCCCAGGAAGTGACAGGGCATCCTTGAGCTGTCCTGGGGGGCTGTCCTTGGAGCGATGTGCGGGGCTGTGAGAGCCCTGCTTCATCCAGCAGCAAGCCAGTAGCCATGGGGCTGGCTTCCAGCTCAGTGTTGGACAATAAATGGCTTCAAGTTAGGAAAGAAAGAGGGATATTCTTGCCTGAGGGCAAAAACTTGCACTGGTGTTGGGAGGAAGGGGTCCAGTTCAGCACAGACTGGAGTGCTGTGCTGTTTAGCACTGGGTTTGCTTTGACCTAGACAAGGGATGCTGTGGTGTAAGAGTGCCCAGGCCAAAATATCCCCTCCAGCCTGGGGTTTTCTTCCGTGAATTCAGCCCTTATGGTGTGGCAGCTGGAAGACAGTCACGGCTTGATTTCTGAGCAGCTCAGCTGGGCTGTCACTGTGTGACTGCAAGGCCGCAGGGATGAAGGGTTCCTGCAGGGGATCACACCACATCTCACCACGGTGGGGAGCAGAGTTGGAAAGGCCAGAGGCTGTTGCAAGAAAGTTTGTCTGGACTCCAGAGGAGCAGTGGGACGCCCCTGTCTTTCACTGGCTTGGTAGGGCAGGGTGGGGGCTGTGTTCAAAGCAGAGATGCACCCTCTTGCTGCCCAGAAATTGTTCAGCACCTCAGAGGTTCCTACAGAGTGATGGACCTCCAATTCAACAGCTTGGCAGCCTTCATAATTTATGTGAGGGTCCAATCTTTTGGGCCTCAGGGTGGCTTCTCCCATTGGTTTTCCTTCTGGGCTTCAAATAAGTCCCAGCCTTGCTGCTCTCCAGCTTCAGCTGAGCTTCGCTCTGGGGCCACAAGCCCTGCAGTTCTTTCCGTGTGTGGCTTGTTCCCACCATCCCTCTTGTCCCCCATGTTCCTTCTCCCATTCCTTCTCCTCTCCTGTGGGTCTTGGCAAAGCTCTGGTGCTGGTGGCTCCTGCTCGGCCGGCCCAGGGCAGCGGCAGTGTGGCAGGAAGGACATTATGTGGGAGAATATGCATGTTCACAGCTCAGAGGATTAAAGGCCCATGTTCTTATCACTGCAGAACAGAGTATTATAAATCCAGCCTTAGAATACCAAATCCCCATGCGGCTCGGCCATTGTTTGGGAATATTAAAAAGCTCGGAGACAGAAATAATCAGTTTCCGAATGACACGTTGTCAAATAAAACATTTCTCATATTATCCCTTCTTTCCCCTTTCTCTCTCTCGCTCCCTCAGTTGGATAATTTAACACGAAAAATAGATTAAAATGAGGCTGGCTTGAACGCCTCCTAAGTTTCGCTCTTTTTTTTTTTTTCCCTTTTTCCCAGGAAGCTCTCCCGGCGTGTGTGGCGTTGTTAAACAAGCAGCTGCCGGCGCGGGGTCAGGGATGAAAGGAGCACGCTGGAATTGAGCTGCCTGTGGTAAGCCCGTGGTGCTCACCCAAGGGGCTGGCACGGGCACCCCCAGTCTTCCCCAGGCAGAGAGGGGCCGCTGTCCCAGTGACTGGCAGAGCAGAGATCTCTGGCTCATCCCCAAAGGATGTGGGAGTTGTAGCTGGGCTGGGAGCCCTTGGGTCCCTTGAGCCAGCCCTGTCATTCTTGAGTCAGAGGGGGAACGGCGCACCAACAACCTCTATGCCTTTATGCCTTCTTGTAGGTTCTCCCAAGCCAAGAGATCTTCATTTAATATGCCAACAGGTTTATTTTCTCCAGGACATTTCCCAGGGGCACATATAAGCTAAGCCCAGCCAGGAAGATCTACAGCCTGAGGCCTGCCATGGGTGCCTGAACCCCTTCCTTGGTTCCAGCTGGCACAGCTGCTCCTCCTGCAAGGCTTTTTCTGTCACTCTGACCTTTTCTTGAGCATCTGGGATGTCTCTGGTTTTGCTTTTCCATGTAGAGTGAGTGCCTGTGTGCCCGTGGGTGCAGAGTGCTCTGCCCTGCAGCCCCTTTCCAGAGTGCCCCAAAGGTGTGAGTGATATCCAGCTGGGCAGCCCAGGGATTTGGGGGTGAAGGCCTTGGAGTAGATTTTTCCCAGCAATCACATCCAGGAGTGTTGATCTGAAGCCTTTCTGGCCCACAAGAACCCTCTCTTTGCTGTAAAGATGCTGCCACATGAGCCAGACCTGGTTTTGCAGTGGGGTTTTGTTGAAGTTTGTGGCCCTGCTGTGTCCTTGTCACCTGGCCTGGCCTCCCTTCTGGTGTGCCATGGTTTCTCTCCTGCAAACTGGATTTCTGAGGAAATGCCAGTGGGTGTGGGTGGCTCAGGCAGGGAGCTCCTGTGATGCTCTGATGTCTCCAAGCACCAGGCACTGTGCAAGTCCAAGGAAACTCACATCGGGCTGAGGTGTCCATGCTGGTTCTTCTTTCTGAGAGTGGAAGGCCATGGTGGGTCTTCGCCCCTCTGGTCGCTGAAGTGCCCTGGTACTTCAGGACATAAACCTGGGCAGCTCAGCAAGCCCTGCCCCTCTGCCATGCAGGGATGCCTGAGCATCTCCTGGACACTGAAACACCTTTCCTGATGGTGCACATCACACAAATTGGGGAACTCAGTCTGAGCAGTGTCCTGAACCCCCGAGTCCTGCATTTGTTAGGAAAATTTTGCAGGAGAGGAGGGGATCCTGATGTGGGGCGTGCTGGCCTGGGCCCCTCCTGTGGCAGGTTTTGGTGCAGGGAAACGTCTCTCCTCCGCTCCAGCTCCCAAGGCCTCTCCTGAGGCAATGCATCCTGTGAGCTGCACTTTCCACTGCCACCTCCTTCCAGCTGCTCCTGTTTAGGAGTGAGAGCCGTGCTCCAGGTGCATCCTGGTGCTTTGTATGGAATGCAGAGGGAATATTTTCACACCTCTGCTTTGCTGTAGAGCTCGGTGGAGCTCTGGGCTGTGGCATCCCAGGTGCCCAAGGAACGCCTGCCCTGCCCTGGCTGTTCCTGTCATGCTGCAAAGCCCTGGTCACTCGTGCTGCTCCTGATTTACATGCCCTGCCTTGCTTGTCTGCCACGGGATAAAATTGCTCTGATGCTGCAGAGATTAAGAGGCTGGGAGCTGGCACAGGCACAGCTCTTGTGTGTGTGGGGATGAATTTAACTTCCAGAGCAGCCGGAGGCAGGGCTGGCTCCCTTTGCTACTTCCTAGCCAGGCTCCCTTGAGAGGATGTGCTGCTTCCATGTACATATAGATATTTGGAAGATTATTTTTTTTTGTTAAAAATTTATATTTTTAATGTTAACATTGTTGAGAGCTGTACTGAATAAAATTTAGAGGAGGGGAAAGACAAGAGCTTAGTGGAGAAGGTCTGGGTCTGGAATATGTTGTACTGTGCCCCAGCCCTGCAGTTGATTTTGAAAGCACAGGGAAATCAGACCAGAAATGTTGGAGCTAGGGTAACCATGCCTTGGGAGCATCGCCTGTGAGAGGCCATTTGTTGCACCATCATTTTTGGGAAATGTGTGTCTCTGTTAAGGCTTTATTGCTCCTGGGTGACAGTTGGGTTGTTTTAATGAGGTTTTTTCTCCTAAGTGGTGGGATGTGATCATCCCCATTCCCCTTCTCCCCATGTGTAAGGGGCCTGGGGGTCCCAAGGAGTGAGGTGGAAAGAACAAAGTCCCTGGGAGGATGGTCAGAGTTGAGCTGGGGGTGTCACTATGCTATTCCCAGCTGAAGGCCATCCCTGGCGTCCTCACCTACCTGTCTGTCCAAGACCTCACACCTGAGAGGTGCTGCTCCATGAATCCACCTGTGTGTGGTTCAGGGGGTGGTGATGGAAGGGTGCTCTGGAGGTTTACTCAGAGGGTGGTGAAGCACTGGAACAGATTGTCCAGGGAAGCTGTGGATGCACCATCCCTGGAAGTGTTCGAGTTTGGATGAGGTGTGATGCAACCTTGCCTTAGTGGAAGGTGACCCTGCCCATGGCAGGGCGTGGAATGCGATGGGCTTTAAGATCTCATGCACCCATCATTCTGTGATTCTGCAGCATCCCATCCCCCTTCCCTGCAGGCCGTGCGCTCCTGACAGTGCCCTTTGCTCTCTCTGCAGGGTGGGCTGATCGCGCTGCTGCTGCTGCTGCTGGTGTTCATGGTGGCCCTGTACGCCCAGCGGCGCTGGCACAAGCGCCGCCGCATCCCGCAGAAGAGCGCCAGCACCGAGGCCACCCACGAGATCCACTACATCCCCTCGGTGCTGCTGGGCCCCCAGGCCCGTGAGAGCTTCCGCAACTCGCGCCTGCAGGCCCACAACTCGGTCATCGGGGTGCCCATCCGGGAGACCCCCATCCTGGACGACTACGAGGACGAGGAGGAGGAGGAGACCCCGCGGCGGGCAGAGCCCAGCACCAGGGAGGATGAGTTTGGCAGCCAGGTGACAAGGACACTGGAGAGCCTGGGCCGGGGCGGGGAGGAGAAACTTGACTACGAGAAGAAAGGTTTGTGGCTTTTCTGTCTTTCCTCTGCTGGGGAGCAGCGTGTTCCCCAGGGTATTTCAGCTAACGCACACCTGATTGCTTGCATTTCTAAAGTCTGTCTGTTAGAAGCTGCTACACCCACCTCTGCTTATTGAAATGTTATTATGAGCCATTTAATATTGTTCACCTGCAATGCACAGTAAAATGCATTTGAATAAACAAAAGCAAAGCACATTAGTGCTGTGAGTGATTCCAGCAGGAGCAAGGAAGGGATGTGCTGGCTTGCTCTGTGCAGAGAAGGGATCTTGGGGTGGTGCTGAACCATCCTTCCTTTCTTGTGTGGGCTTTCCAGACAGACTTAGCAGCCACAGTGGCAGGGATGGGGACAGGGACTCTTTTTGGCTCCATGGAGGAGCCAGGGAGAGCTTAGGTGATGCACTGTGTCTGGAAAGTGGCTCCCTGCCCTTGTGATGGCCATAAGTGGTGGCTGAGGTTGTTTATCTTCCACCCTTAAAATACTCTTTACTCTTTCCCCTTTTAAACAAGGCTGTGATGATGGTGATGGGTATTGTTGTTCAAACAGATTTGGAGGTGCCCAGGGATCAGTCTGACATCCTCGAGTGCTGCTCTGAGCATCCCTATTAGCATCTCTTGGTGTGTGTCTGGCTGTTACCAGCCCATGGGGTTAAGAGATGTTTCCTCAACCCTCCACTCAGTGAGAATGAACAAATGAAAGCCTTCAGACATCGTAACCGAGCTGCCTTCTTTCTTCTTTCATATTCTCCTCTTTGTTTTGCTTTTCTATAAATTATTTAGAGTTGTGTGAGTGGGGAAGACAGCAGTAACTGCATTTCAGTGCTCTTCAAAACAAAATAGCAAACAAGATCTAGAGCAGAATATTAAACTATCCAAGGGCTTCAGGAACTGGCAGTAACGAACTTCTACAGACTGAACCCCTTGCCCCAAGCTGGAAGCTGCCTGTAGGATACCTGGACTGGGAGAGATGTTCCCAAACGCTCCCACCAGCTCTGCTGGTGATGCTGTCAGGCTTTGTGTCTTGGATCAAGGCAGGTTTGTGCCTTGCCTAGTCTGATCCTTCCAGACTGTGCCAATTCACCGTATGTTTCCTCTCAGATGGGCACCTTTCCCACCTGGATTGCCCAGGATGAGGTGGCTGTGGTTCAGATCTAGGGTTTCTAGGCTGCAGATATGAATATATGTGCTGTGGGCTTTCCACTCTGACCTGGCGGCACGTAGGGGGAACGTGGTGATTCAGACATGCTGCTCCCAGGTGCCTTGGCCTGCACACGAGCAGCGGATGCAGCCAGATTCCTGTGGGGAGGGGGCATGTGGGGTGGAGAAGCTGCAGCTGGTGTGAGCAGACACCAGGTACCTGGAGATCCCCAGGGACTGGAAGCCAGTTCTGCTCGGGCATGGCTCTGCAGCTGGATTGAAGGTGGACGCATTAAGGGACACCCAGCTGCAGCGTGGCTGCAGTGCCACAATGAGGTCAGCTGGCTGGCACTGCCAGGTTTCACTGTGGCCACTGGGGATGGGCATGGAGTTGTGCCTGCATCCCAGGGAACCCACCAGCTCCCGTGGGAAAAGCTCTCCTTGCTGCTCTTGCTGTGCTGCCTTGTGATAAGACATCAGCGGGGACTTGTCAGCGGGCTCCAAGTGGTGTAGTTGCAGGGGCTGTCAGCAGAGGCTCTTTCAAGTGTCACTTCCCAGCATTAATTTCCAGGGATGACAAATCCAATGGAGATGGAGCAGTTCTCCTCACCCTCCACCTGCCTGTGCTGCAGCTTCCCCCCTGTGCTGGGCACTGATTAATTTGCAGGTGCTGGGTTGTGCACTTCCCATCACTGGGGATTTGCCTGCCCCACGATTGGTGTCTGTTGGGTCAGTTTTTCTTTCCGTGAGGAAGACTGTGGGGTTTTTTAAATTCACCACTTCTGGATGTATCTAGTCAGGGAATCAGGCAGGGAATTGCTCTGGATGGCTCTGCTTCATGCAGTCCCTGCCCAGGAGACCCGAGCAGCACAAATGTTTTGCAGATCACGGCTCAGTGAGCCAAACTTTCCTCCCCAGCTCAGGCAGTGATGTGATGGGAGGGATGCTCCCGTGTGGTGCCAGAGCATCTGAAGTGAATCCCAGCACAAACAAAACACAGGAGTGATGTGCTGAATAATGACATCTAGCAACAAGTGTGTCTGAGTGATAAAGTTAATGAAATTACAGGTTCTGACCTGATACCGGGCTCTGCTGTGGGGAGATAAACAGCAGGGCAAAGATGAGATGTTTATTTCTCCCTAGCTGCAGTTGTAATCTGGATGCACTGTGCAGGGCCATTAATGTTATTACTGTTATGCAAAATCATTTTTGACTTGGGGGAAAAAAAAGGAGCAAAGAAAGAAAAATCTCCCAACTGCCTAGAAAATGTAAAGCTGACAAAATTAGAATTGCAGCAGGAGCACAAGCTGACCTGGTGACATTGCACAGAGCCCAGATGAATTTAGAAGAAAAATCCAAGGCAGTTTAGGAAGAAAAGTAGAAAAGTAGCCTTTTTTTTTTTTTATTCATAATAAAATGAAATGGAGCGAGGCAGGAGGCGATAGTCAGGCTGTCCTAATTATCCAGAAGGATCCCTTGAGCTGGGATGGGGAGGGGACTACTCTGTCTCCTCGTGGGTTTGGGTTCTCTCTGGCAATTTAAAGGTCTCTAGGGTTTTGTGCTCAGTGGGTGTGCATGGTGCCAAGTGGGGTCTGCTGGTGTGGGGTGCAGTTTCTGGCATCTTGGTCTCTGCTGGGGAAACCCTCCCTCTCTGAAGGGAGCCCCGGTATGCACACAGGGTTCAGTGATTATGGGAATTTGGGTAGACTTGTGCAGGTGTTGTCACTTCCTCACCGCCTCTGTCCTCACTTCACTGTGAAGTTTCCAGTCCCTGCTCCTCATGAGTTCTGCTCTCCTGCTTTTCCCAAGCAGATGGCCCCAAGTTCCATCCCTTTGGGAATTCCTCACTTGCTTTTCTCTTAATATACACGGCTCTCATATTCACTGACACAGCTTCATGCTAATAGCAGCAGCAGGAGCCCTTTGCTTTTGTTCACCAAGTCCTGTTTGAGGGACTTTGGGCCCCAGTCCATTGCAGGTGGCACTGCTGCATGCCTGTCTGGGATGCACTGGATACACAGTGATGGAGCTGGTAAACGAAGGTAAAGTCCAGCAACCTCAGTGTGGGATTACCCAAAAGTTCCTCAGAAAGATTTTGCCAAACCAAATCTCCTAAGGATCAGCGAGAAATAGAACTTCTGCCTGGTGAAAACTGAGGAGAAATCAGACTTCAAAAATCGACTATCTGCAATTCCACTCCTGCAACAAAGGACCTGTCTTTATTTCTCAGTTTCTTTCATGTTCGAAAAAAGAATATTTCAAGCAGGCCTTTGTGCTGGCTTCACAGGCTCTGCAGTCTGGGTATGGCCTCCAAGTCTAGACAGGAGACAGGACTTATTACTGATGGTTCCAATGATTAATACCATGGGCATATCAAAGGTGTGGTTGTGCACTCATCTTGAATTCCTCTCCTGGACTTACTTCTCCCCTGCTGTGTTGGCTCAGGTAAACCTCTGAAGTTTCTCTTACTTAATCCATGGATACTTTTCTCAGTAGTGGTAGTGAGATGCTTTTGAGCATTCCTGAAAGATGGTCTGGCTCCTAGAGTGCACCTGGAGATGTGGATCCAGCTCCACTCTGCCACTGGCTGCTCTGGCAATCCTGGTCATGTCATTTAATGGTCCAGTCCTCATCAGGGGGTTGGAGAGGGAGCCAAGCCAGACAGCAGGCAGGGCAGCATAAGGGAATATTGAGAACAGCTGATGTCAGGGATTGTGGTCCCCCCAGCCTCCCAGCCAAGCTGCTCTGGGTGGTGCAGTCCAGGAGAACTGTGGGGGAAGGAATTTAGGCAGGGGAAACAAATGGCTTTGAGGTAACAGCAAAAAGCAGGGGAAGGGTTCTGATGATGGCAAGAGAGAGCTTCCTATGCCCCCCAGCAGCACTGGAGTAGCTGTTCTGGTGGCCACGTCTCAGTATTGTTTTTCCTTCCAGTGGAGTCTCCTCCAGGGAGAGGTAAAGCAATGCTCTGGCTGGAGGGCAGGATATTGGGGCTGTGGAAAGGGACATTTTGGGGGCCGAGCTGTGCAAGAGGAGGGCAGGTAGTTAAGCTGTTCCCTAGAGTTGCCATTCATTGCGAATACCTGAGCTCTGCAAGGTCTTGAAGGTGAGATTTAGAGATGGGTGTGAGTTGGGGGCGACGCCCTCACAATGGACAGGTGATGGTGCTGCTCTCCACATTGGAGAGGGGAGAGCGCTCAGGCAACAGGAACTAGATGTCTGGCCTGATAACGATGTCCTTGAGGTGGCAGCCTGGTGTCCCCGAGGGGACACTGGTGCCTGGCTGGGCTCATGGCTGTGCCAAGATGTGCCATCCCTGGTGCCCGTTCTGGGGCTGGGAGCCACTGTCTGTGGCTGCCGTTGGCTTGGGGAGTCAGATGCAGTTCCACCCTGATTCCCAGCACTTGCCAGAGGCTTTCTGAGCCTTTAATAAATAAAGCGAGGGCTTAGCGTTTGCTGGGGCTGGAGGCTAAAATGGGACAGTGCATCAGGCCAGCATCTGATGTGTCTTGGGGCTCTTCTTTCCAGTGACCTGATGGGATCGTGACCCTCTTTGTACGTGATCAGCTTTTCCAGCTCTAATCCCAGCCAACTCCTACTGTAATTTATAGGGACCTTTGAAAATGTATATTCTCACAGCTTGCCAGTGAAAAGTGGGTTTTTGCAGTCCTCTAGTCCTGTCTGAATAAAACAGCTGCAACTTTCAGCTTTAAAGAAATGAAAAAAAAAAAAAAAAAAAAAGGTGGGGGCTCGACAGGGCAGGAATTGGCTCCTAATTCAGGGAAGAACTTCCAGACATGCTTAGGTAGTGTCTCTAGTTAATAGAGACGTTTAAGCTGTTTGCAAGTCCAGCATGTTCAATTGTAACTGAATTGAATGCATTAATGAAGAGAATGAGGGCCCCAGTTACAGAGATTACACCAGACATGCCATTAGGTCTTTGGCTCTGTGCTGATGCCAGCTCAGGCTTCAGTGTGGATATGAAAATGTCCTGACCTGCCAGGGAAAAGCTGTGTTTTGCAGACATAAACACAGTCATAATTAATACATTAATGTTTTAGCTGCCTTTGGAGATCTCCATGGAGAGGTGTCAGGCTGGAGTTCTAGGGTTTTTTTATCATCCCATTGAAATGGTTACCTCCACCCCAAATCTGGGCTGTCCTCCCCAATGGGGGAGGAGGGAATGGCAGGGCTATGGGGCACAGTCCCCCTCCCTTACACCCCCAAGAAAGTGGATCAAAGCAGCATCAGGGATGTGTGGTAGCACACCCAGGTCATCTCTCCCACAAGAGCCGTATCCCACATACTCCTGCCTCTAAGAATGACACAGAAGGGACAGGGAAGCTCCTGGGGTTTGGGGGTTTCCTCTGGTCCTGCAGCCCCCACCTCATGGGTTTTGTGGCCCATGCTTAATGACTAATTAAGGTTTAAATATCTAGGGTCAGCCAGGGCTCTTCCATGGCAACTGTTGCTGTGGAGAAGAGGCTGGTGGGGTGGGCTCCTGTTAAGTTTTAATGTTTTTCTCTTCTCTCTTTGCTACAACCTGCTCATTAATTTTGTGAGACAGAGGAGGGAAGAAGCATTTGGAAAAGTGGCTTTGAATGGTGCCATAGGGACTGGAACAGAAACTGGGTGGTTTATTATGCCAGCATTTTGCTGAGCATCCTGAAGAGATGCTGGATTTGTGAAGTCCTCCTGCTTTGCAAGGCTTGGACTGGTCTCACCCTGACACTCCACAACATCCCATGTTGAAGAATACCCTTGGTTGCCCTCTCTTCCAGCCACAGCTGCATGACTTTTGGCTTCTCAAGTCAGCAGCAGCTCTGGAATGAGGATTTTTGTGGAGTTTTGTGGGGCTGCAGATGCCCAGCGGGGATGTCATGGCAGTTTCATGTGCAGGAGTCCTGATTCCCCAGGTGTCCAAAGTGTTTTCCATCCAGGCAAAATCACAAGATCACAGAAGATAAGCTGTGAAGTGTTGGCTGTCCAAGGAAAATAAGCCATCAGGAGCTATATTTATATAAATGCCAGGCACGCATTGTTCATCACTTTGTGCATCACTATGAATGTTTGATAAAGCACTACATTATTTAAAGGTGTAGCTTGGCTGTGGGACAGTTGTTGACCAGGATTATCTTCAAGATGACTATTTTTTTCTCTCTTTTTTTTTCTTCCCTTGATGGAAGATCTAAAAAAATAATATGATGGTTGTTTACTTGCCTTGGGGGATCTCAGGTGTCCTTGCCTCTCCTGAGTTTCTTGGCTGGGCTGCATCTTGTGTGCAATGCAGAGGACCTGGGAGAGTTTCAGCTCTGACCGGGGCTGTCACAGAATCCTGGAATGGTTTGGGTTGAAAGGAACCTAAAAGACCATCTGGTTCCAACTCCCTGCCATGGGCAGGGACATCTTCCACTAGAGCAGGTTGCTCCAGTCTCTGTCCAGCCTGGCCTTGGACACTTCCAGGAATGGTGCTTCCATGGTATCAGCATGGAGTGAAAACCTGCCACTGGTTTCTGAAGTCAGATTGATCAGAAGAGGATGTGGGATGAAGGAGAACAATCCCACAATGTTCCCTCTTTCTACTGGAAGTATATAGATGCTGGTTAGGACTCAGCCCTAGGGATGTGGGGCTCAGAGCTGAGGCTGCTCTGAATCCTGTCACCTGAGCAGGTGATGAGTTTGTCTTAGACCACAGTGCTCAACCCTTTTTCTCCTTGCCTTTGAGGGCATTGTGGCTCCACCAGTTGGCATGTGGAGATTTTTCCCCATCATTCCATCCCAGACTTGTTTTATGGGGAAGGGAGCAGGGAGGGCAGCTGCAGCACCAACTCTTCACTCTGTTTGCGTGTCCTCTTCCCATCGCTTGTGTTTTACCTGGCTACGGCAGCGAGACGGCTTTGTCAGCTGGCTCCTAAGGAAGATGGATTGAGGCTGGGCACCTGTGCTGATACCGGGTCTAGAGGCACCTTCCAGCCCCATTTATCATTAGGCACTGACCTCCCTGAAGGACCAGTGGGAGAGGAAACTTATTAACAAGGTGCTTCAAATCAATCCTTTATGACAGCCCCGCTGAGTTACGGCGTTTGCTGTGACTCTCCCACTGGGTCCTGTGAGTGTAGCAGTGCTCAGCCTCACCTCTTTACCTGCGTGGCTTGGAATAGGTTTGGTTTTGATATCCTGGGCTTTCTGGGTGTTCCCAAGTCTTATCCTGAGCCTACAAACCAGCTCTGAGCTCATTCTCTCCTGCCTGCTGCCTCCACCCATGTGCTGCCCAGTGCAGGAGGTTGTTGGTCCTTTTGGTGCTTCTTTTGGAGCTGAAGCTCCCAGCTTTGAGAGATTTTGGTAGTTTGTCCTTCTCCTCTGGGTTGGCATCGCTCCCTCATTCATCCTGGCATGTGGCACAGCATTGTCAGTACTGTGAAAAATGTCACCTTGCCCGCTGGGCAGAGGAAATGTATTTTCTAACTAAAAGGTTCATTCTGCACCATGCTGCTGAGCACGGAGTTGGGGAGCGGTGGAGACTGGACAGGATCCACTGTGCCACATTTCCCACCCGTATTGGCCAGCTGTGGCTGTTCCTGGAGCCCTGTCCTGCCCACACCCATCCTTTGGGGCGCTGGCACTTGCTCACACTCACTTGACAGATGCCAAAGTGCTGCTGCCTCCAGGTTTGTCCCCCAGCAGTGGCTCCTCAGACAGATGGGGATGGGACTTTCCCCTGCCCTTAGTGAGTCCCTGCCCCAGCTGGCTCCATGGAGCAGTGTCTCCTCTGGCTCTGCAGAGCTGCAGGAGCTGTGTGGTGGAGAGAGGGAGCTGGAGGTCAGCACTGTGCTCTCGAGCCAGTGTCTCTCCTCCATGCAACATTAGCCCCGACTGTTCTGTGTGCCCATTAGCACCAAATCAGGAAGCTTCCTCCAGAGTGTTCTTATTTAACTTTTCAATTATTTGATAACTTGAGGAGCATTAGCTGGTACCGAGGGTCTGCCCATCTTCCCTCATCCTCTCTGCTCGCTGCCTAAGAAAAAAGTTATGATGTCTCATAAAAAACCTTAAGTTAAGGTTTTATTAGAGCTGAGAAAATGGGAAATGGAGTCTCTGTTGGACTGGACATCCTCAGTGCTGGGGCAGGGGGAGATGGGGCAGCATCCCACCACCAAAGGTTTCTCCTTGCAGGACAAATGGGATAAAGAAATAAATGCCCTGTACATGTTAGAGGAGGGGTGTGTAGAAAGTCTTTGCCCCCGTTGAAGAGCTGAGGGTTTCCTGGCCAGAAACAGCTCCTGGGAAGGAGCAGCTGGAGCAGCCCCAGGAGTGCAGGGACCCATCAACTTTTGGGAGGTGCTCTCCAGGCAGAGGTGTGAGGCAGAGGCGGGACTGTTGGACCGAAGCTCTTCAGCGTTTGATCTTTCCTAATATGTTTATAATTACATTGCATTATCTTAATTACCAACAGGAGAAGTGGGGGGAGTAGTGGGGAGGGAAAGGAGGGAGCTGGAGGGGCAGAGAAGGTGCAGGGCAACGAGTAACTCACAGCCTCCATCCGCGGGGCCGTGACTGTGGTTGGAGTTGGAAATTATGCTATTAATACAATGCTCATTCATTTCCCATCATAAAAAAATGGAAGCGCATTCCGAACGAAATTAACATTCCGTGACATTTTCTGGTAAACGGTGAGTTTGCACACATGAGTGGAGGCAATTAGCTGGGAAGTGACGGGGCGCCATGACTGGGGAGAGGATGAAGAAGGGTCAGGGCAGCCGGTGCTGGCTGGGTGCTGCCGTGGGCTCCCGCTCTGCCCATCCCTTCCCAGTGCCATGGGGGTCCTGCCAGTTCCTGCCCACCCAGCTGCAGTGAGGATGGGAGCTGCAGATGTGCTCTCCTGCTCTCTGCAGATGGGGGAAATGGCAAAGCTTGGCAATAAAGGCAAAAAGCAAAGAGTGGGTGCATGTCCAGAAGGGTTTTGGGGTGCCCTGGAGTCCCTGTCCCCACTGCAGGGTGCTGTTCTCCATCCCCCTCCCACTGCACACCAGCCTTTCCCGGCATCCCCTTTCCTGACGCACTCCTAAAGCTTTATTAGAACCCAGTGGAGACTTTTTCCCAGATTTGTTAAACTACTGAAAACTTCTGATCCTATCAGGACTTTTTTTTCCCTGCCTCATACCAGATAAGGGCTGTGCTGGCTCCGAGCCCAGAGCTGAGGGTGGTGGAGAACGGGGTAGGGAAGCAGTCATCTCATGAATATATGAAGGAGGAAAAGTACATTTGTTCAGTTTCCTTCAAAGGAGACATCTTGAATAAAACTTTATCTCTTCTTCTGCTTCCCTCCCCCTCCAATTTGCAATTGAAATCAGACTTTTGCGTATAAAGATCTATTTTTACAGCGACAGATTTATTAATGTATATAATAATCTATTAATTTATTAATAGCTGTGCTAAAAAAATGTATACAGCCTCTATTTTAAAACTCAACAAAAAGGGCCAGGAGAGAGAAGAAAGAAAAAGTCAACGAGGCTGTTTTCAAAATGCTCCTGGGCTCCTCTCTCCCTCTGTTGCTGTGCTTGAGAACCCCACTTGGTAAAAGAGCTTTTTGGAGATCCTCCTTCATCCCTGCTTTTGATGTTTTTTGTATATATCCATATATAGAGATATACATTTAAATAAAAGTGTATAAATGGAGATATATTTATGTATAAGTATTTAAATAAAACAGATATATATGTCCCGAGTTGGCTGTGGAATGCAACCAGCAGCTTCCCTGTGTTTCTTGGACACAGTGGCTGCATGTGGCACTTGACATGGACTGCTGGAGATCAGGGGACCAAAGGGGACAGGCCCTCCTGCTTGAGAGAGGTTTGGTGGCTGGAGGAACACATGGAGGGGTGAAGTTCCCAGTGTTCCTCCTGCCTTTGCCATGTTTCTGTGCTCTGTGGCAGGATGTGGCTCTCCAGGTGTGTTTTCCTCCGAGTGCGTGTGAAGCTGTTGTACAAATCTCTCCCACTGTCATCACATCAGCATCAGTGTCATTACCTAATTTTATGCTACTAAAGCTCTGTGCTTTGTGGAGTTCGGTGCCTTCAGGGTGGCACTGCTGAAAATCAGTCCACACCCCAGTCTCAGAACAAACACTGTTAGTTATTTCATGCTTGGAAAAGCAACAAACACCCATTATTTAGAGCTGGAGAGAAATCAGGGTTTCCACCATGTGGAAAACTTCCAGTATTGTGAAATTCGAGCTTGTTCCAAAATGGGATCAGAAAGTCAATTTCTTGAAATACTTTGTGGAACAGAAATTTCTAAAATATTGATCCAGAAACATCAAAATGAGCTTGCTGAATATCAGGGGGTTGATTTGGAGGAAATAATTATAATATTATTAAACTGGCACTTTCCTGGTGTTCCCATGGTGCATTAGGGATGTGATGATGTATTAGACCTTTAGAGCCCACGTCAGTGGTTCCCAGGAGATTCCTCTGCCCTGTGACTAGAAAAAGCAAATTATTTGATAAATACTGGAAGTAGTCAATGAAAGGTGAAAGTGCAGGAGAGGCTTTGAGAAGAGCCAGTGTCTGAGGTGAGGGGGCTGCATCCTCCATGTGACCATGTGGGTCAGGAGGTAAAAACCCCACTGACCTTGGCTTCCAATTGTGCCCAAACTTTTTCCATTTAATCCTTGATTGAGTTGGTCTTGTTGCAAAATGCTCAGTCGAGCAACTCTTGAGAAGCTCTGGAGTTATTCCTCTCCCTGAAACTCTGGGACCATTGTGGCCACTGTTAATATTGAGGGATCAATAACTTGCCTTCTGACAGCCAGAAATCAAAGAGAGGAATGGGAAAACCAGATGCTTAAAAAACTGTATTTTATAAAAATAGGCTTTAGTCCATACCTAGCGTGGGAAGCTCTGATAGAAGCTGCTGGTGCCTTGCCAGTCGTCCTCCTGCAGCTGTGGCAGTGCAGGTGTTGTGTGAGGAGAGCATGGATGGTTGTGGCTCCTGGAAAAGAACCTTTAAGCCAGACACCAAAGACTTTGAGGCTCAGGGAAGCCAGCACCTTTGCAGACCTTAAATCTCACTGCTCAGTTTTAACAAAATGCAAAACCCAAGCTGTAGGACTATCCAGCTCTCCCACCACCCAATGGCACCTTGAGGTTTGAGCCTGATTTGGGGAGAAGCTGCTCCACTGGGGTCCTCAAGGCCATGTCTGAAGACTAAAACACCTCAGCAAATCTGAGAGCTTTTTTCCTAGATCTAAGGGGTATTTCCATCGCTGCCTGGCTTTGCTGGCTGGGAAGAGGTTGCATAGTCAGAGTGGTTTTTTAGTGCCTTGAGAGTGTCTTGGAATAGTGGAGACAACACCCAAGGGCAACTGCTGGGGGCTCACAAATAGTTCATCTCTCATATAGGGCTTGTGAGTGGGTGCACTGATCCAAGCCTGGGACGCTGAAATGGGGAATGCCTCCTGGGATGGTGAGATCCTACTTGTGGCATGACCCCAGAACAGCCCCCCCGTACCCATCCAGTGTGTCTGGGAGGGTGCAGCTCTCCTGGCCATGCTGGAATGAATGCTGCTGCTTCCCATCTCCATTGCAATGTATTTTTACCCAAACATCGCTCATATTGTTCAGCTGATGACTACTTTTTTTGTTGTTGTTGTAATTTTTAAGCCAAGCAATGTATTTTCCCACTGCAATTTGTGCCACCAGAAAGGAAGGAGGAGAGAATGGCTCTGGGTAGGAATTGTTTTGTGGGAGACGTGCAAACAAACAGGGGAGCCATAAGGAGAGCAAATCACTTTTCAAATAGAATATGGGGGTGGACAGGAGGGAGGTGTTCGTCAGGAATGTGTGCTGTGCTTTGCAAAGGTAGGCTGACCTTCAGCTGTGTCCTTAAAGTGCTGCCAGAGAGGGAAGCTGATTTTGTAGGGGCCGGAGAGCCTCGTGATTCCCCTCCAGCCTGCTCCTGGTGGGGGCATGCAGATCACAGCCTTGTGCCAAACCTCGGGGTGGATCTCACCACCTCTGCCAGGCTGCCAGGAGAACGTCCCAGCACCGTGACGAAGATGTGAGCTCAGTAGCCCGGGTGGATTTATCCTGGAAACTGGGGAGGGAAGAGAAGGCGTTTGGCAAGCTCTGCTGGAGGGGAGGACAGTCCTGTCACCCCTGAAGTGTGTCGTGTTTGGCCAGCGCTGGCAGAAGCTGTGCCTGGGCACTGCTGACGTGGCTGTGTCGTGCTGGGGAGCAGCGTGTGGGTGCTGTGGAGGTGCCAGGAGCTGCTGGCTGAGCCTGCGTTTGGCACAGGCAGTCCAGGGGGGCTTGCAGGGTTGTGTAGAATAGAGTAGTTCAGCTGGAAGTGATCTACACGGATCATCTAATCCAAGTGCCTGGCCAATTCAGGGCTGGCCTGTAGTTATAGCAAATTTTTAAGGCTGCTGTCTACCACACAGTAGTGCTTCTTCCCATCCTTTCCTGACCATTCGAACCTCCAAGGGCTGCTGTGGGGAGGCCCAGAGGGCAGTTTGGTGTGCAGTGGACTGTGCAAGTGCTGTCTCATCCCTCCCCACTCCTCCTCTCTTGCTGTTTGCTCCACTGAGAGGTGTGGGAGCAGCTGCCTCAGGATGGCTGTGCCAGCATGGCACAGATGGGTACAGTCACCACAGTCCCATCAGCCAAGCAGGGGCCTGACACTGCTGTGACCTCGCTGCTCGCTGAAGGCATGGTCCCCTCCTCCTCCTCCTCCTCCCTCCGTGCTTTTGGTAGATAAGCCTCAGCCGTGCAAGCCACTCCAGAGCTCCCTGCTCCACGTCCACAAGTCCTGTGTCACACAGCCCCAAGGTCTGGAGAACTCTCCATCTGTTCAGGGGAGGCCCTCCCACACATTCTCCTGGGCCAGGGAGCTGCGGGGTTGGGCTTCCCCCTGTGAACACGGCAGCGGGAGGCTGAGCCACCCCAGTGCTGCCACAGCATCCTTCCCTGGAACCTCAGGTGGGATGTGTGCTGTGGCTTGGGACTGGGTGGTCTTTGGAGACCCTTCCCTGCTCTGGATATATTTTTTCCTCATGTGATGCTGCCTGCTGGGGCATCTGACGCTGCAGGATTCAGCTGTGCCTGCCGTAAACGTCGGGGGCTTTGGGGAGCTCTGTCTTTGATCTGTGGTTCCTGGGAGAGCCTGGTACTGGAAAATTCAAAGACGTAACACAGCTGGTCCCTTAGCTCCCTCTCCTTCTGGAGCTTTCCTGAAATGGTTCCCACTGCTGGCACTTGACTCAGGCAGGGGGTTTGATCCTTGTTTCTCTGTTGCCTGGTGTGGCTGGATGGATGCTGTCCCTCTGTCTCCCAGTACGGCCGCACTGGGCTGAGGGATCCTCTCCCAAGCTCTCCTGATCTGCTCTCTGGTTCTCCCTCTCCCAATGGCCCTGGCAGAGTTCAGAGCCATCTCTGCAGCCCAGAGGGGTATGAAAGCACCCTGGGAGGCTGAGAACATCACCTCATCACCTGTGGGATTTAGGGAGAAGGAAGGGAACCTGCTTCATGGCCTGGTGTGGCACTGGGTACTGAGGGCTCTCTGCTCCCTGCAGCATGGCTGGATGTTGGACAGTCTCCTGCAGACTCTGTGTTTAGGTGAAATCCTTGCCTAGAATTACAAATGCCTCATTCTGCATGGCCAGCTTCTGTTCCAACTGAACTCTAAATTCCCTGCACCACTCTGGGAAGGGAATTGGTGTCCGTGGTGCAGAGCAGTTCTGCACCCTGAGCTTGCCGGGTGCCTGAGGAGCATCGTGCACATCTGATGTCTCTGGATCCAGGAGACGTGATGGGGTGATACATCAGCCCATAACTCCTGGCAGGCTGGGAGCTCCAGGGTGCTCACTTATCCCTTCTCCAAGTGGGATATATGGTGGCTCTAGGACCTGGCTTCCCTCCCTGCCTTCCTCCACACAGCTGTGCTGCAGGCACAGGGAGCTTCTGGAGCTCATGGAGGGGACTTTGTCACTCTGGAAATGGAGATAGGACAGAGGTTGTGTTCTGCTAATGAGTTTATTTAAGAACCTGACAGAGGCCAAACCAGTGTTGAACCTGGGAGACCTCTGTGTCCTGCAGGACAGGCCTTTTGATCCCAAATTTCATCTTTCCTTTTTGTGAGTAGTTTCATGATTTCCTGTTGCTGCCCATTGTGCAGGTGTGTAGGGAGCTCCAGTTCTGGGAAATGTTTTTGGCATTATTGAGTTGAGGGTGTGTGAGAGCAAGGAGAGGAGTTGCTTAAATATCAGCATGATGTGACACATGCCATGGGGCATTGCAGGAAGTTGTTTCCTGACCTCAGGTGCATCTCAGCATGTGGGTGCAGCCTCTGGGAAACCCCAAGGAATCTTGCTGCAGCTCAGAGCATTCCTGGATCAGCTGCACTTTGCCTGACTCCCACCCCAGCCTTCCCATCATTCCATAACCCCAAACTTGCCTGTTGGGGATTTCCTGCTGCCCTAAAAGACTGCCAGGTTTGGGGTACAATTCTGAGCTTCTGGTGTGGAGTTAAACCTGACCCAAAGCCATCTCAGTGCCCTGTATGGTTTGAACCTTTCAGGCTGTAACTTGGATAAGGGCACGACACTTCCAAGTGCACATGGGGGAGAGGCAAGGAATAATCCAAAATGCTGGGAAGCAGCGTGGAAAACACAGTTTCTGTAAACTCACAATTTTCTAGTATGGGTGGCTTTGGTAAGATCTGAAAAGTGCTGGATGGGTCCCTGTGGGTGAAGCCAGAGGGTCTTGGCAGAGCTCCTGCCCCAGGACTCGACCCTGGCTTATGCAAGGAAAGGTTTTTATGGGCAGTGGGGACACGGTGGCCCAGCTGTTTTCTAACCACAGCCCCTTTGCTGGCCTTGCAGCTCCCGAGGTGACGCAGGAGACGGTGGAGTCCCTGATGCAGAAGTTCAAGGAGAGCTTCCGCACCAACACGCCCATCGAGATCGGGCAGCTGCAGCCCGCGCTGCGCAGCACCTCCGTGGGCAGGCGGAAACGCCGCAGCCGGCCCCGAGGTAGGTGGCCACGATGCCTCAGCTTTTTAGCTTTTATGTTTTTCCAATCCTGTACTGCATTAGTGCACACCTCTAAACTCCATGTAAAGTGTTAGTTAACTCTCTTCACATTTTGGGCAGACAGAACAATCCCTCTGGGCCTGAGATCCAAGGACACACCACAGCCTCAGGCACTGAAAAGTATAAAAAAAGTGAATTTGGGGGGTGGGAAAACTGGGGGTAAATTACTTCATCACCTGAAACTGTAGTTGGAGGATTAACCCCTGATATGCAAATAGACGAAACTGATATCTGCCTGCAAAACTCATGATCATTGTCCATCTTGGGTGTAGCCCCTCAGAGGCTTTTGACTGCCCAAGGTGTATCTATTGAAGGCCTTTAATAAATACCTACTTTTATGTTCTCAATCTTGTCTAGTCTCTGTTCTAGGCAGCCACTCCGAGGCATCAGCCATGGCCAGAGGAGCTTGGCTGGGGAGGAAGGTGGGAGCCTCCTCACCCTCATTGCTGAGCGTGGGGACACCAGAGCTCCTCTGGGGTGGGCTGAGAGAGGGACGAACCCCACACAGCATCCTCTGGGGGGGCTGGTGGAGGTGCCTGTGAGTTGTGTCACATCATGTCCCCTCCAAGGGATTCATCTCTAAGCCAAGAGTCCCTGTCAGCTGCCCCAGCTAAAACACAATGAAACAGTTTCTTGTCAAGTTTTAGTTTCATGAAGGGGTGAAATTCATTTTGGCTGTCACTCACATCACTGGGACATCTCTTCTTTCTGCTTTCCCGGTGCTTAGGGGCTTTAGGAGCTACACAGAGAGTAGGAGCACAGCATTCATGGATCTAAAGGCTATCCCACACAGAAGGCTGGGCCAAGGGTTTGGGTCCAGGTTTCCATCTCTGCAGGAGGAGGAGATATCAGATCCCTTCAGGGATGATGGGGATGAAGGTCCCTTGGCCATGATCTGCCCAGTGCATTGAGGGCCTTTGTGTCAGCTCTGGGAGCTGGGAAGGAAATACTTCTCTTTCTGTTTACTGTTGGTTTTGTTTTTCATTTATTTATGAGTCTGAAATGTGATCTTTTATTCCTGATATATTTTCCTGTGATACAGGCCTGGAGAGGGCTTTTTTTTATTATAGCTCTGCCCATAAATTATTTACATAGTGTGAAGAAAATGTTCTGACTCTTTAACTGGTTTAAATTATTTGGTTTGTTTTCTAGTAGTTATTCAAATACATGTCTCTGGATTTTAGTGTGGGTGTGGGTGCTCTGGGGTCCATGGGGACTGTCAGGGAAAGTTTCCCTGATTCCCTGCTCCAACCTCTTTTTTTTTTCTTTTTTTTTTTTTGGTGTGTTCTTATTTCATTTTTGAACTTCCTGAAGGTAAGAGGCTTTTTGGTCACTAATGGAACAAGTCAGTTAATCCTTGTAGCTGAGCTTAGGAGGGGACTCAACGCCTAGCTGCAGGCAGAGCCTCTGGCTGTGTGGGAGCAGAGCGTGGCCCTGAGCCAGCCTGGCTTGTCCCCGGTCTCTGGAGACACCCCCCACCCCATTTCCCACCTCCCCAGGGTTCCTCTGCCTATTAGTGACCACGGGAGCACTCAGTGGTTAGCAGGACAAGAGCACTCTTGGTCTCTCTCCATCTCTCCGCACTGGTTTCCTCAGAATGAGAAAATGAGATTGCTTTGTACCCCGTGTCTGTGAGGGATGAGGAGCCTGAGGCAGAATGTACCCCACGGGCTTCAGGAGGGCACTGACTCCCAGTGCCCCCAGCCACTGGGATCCCTCACCAGCACACCCTACAAAGAGATTTTAAGCTCTCAGTCATCAGAAATCCCCAAAAAGCTGGGTAGTCCCAATGTCTCCAGTGGAGATCTCGCTCTGCACAGCCCCATCCCCTCCATCCTCTTTTCCTCTTAATTTAAATATCTTTTTGCCTGTAGAGGTGGTGGCTGGGCGCTGTTGCTGAGCTGATCCATGCCTTTCCCTGCCCATTCCCTGGCTGCTTCTGTGCTAGAGGTTTTGTTTTTACAGCCTGTGGTTACCTGTGCCTCCAGCAGGCAAGTGGCTGGAGTGCCAACAACCCTTCAGGGAAAAGGATGATACCACAACTCGGGATGTTTACATTTTCCATCAAGTTGCAAACGTAAACCCTTTGCCTCATTAATCCATTGCAATCCATGGGAGTTTTTTTCCCTCCCCCTAAATGAAATTGTCCGTTTGGGATACATTCATTTCCTCCTAACGGCCGCGTGACAGCTCCGCTGATGGAGTTTGCAGCCAACTTTGGTCCTGGGTAGTGACAATTCAGCCTGATGGATGCATGTGTGTAATTATTTTCTTGTGGTTTGATTTAATTAATGTTTAACCTCATCAAAGCCCTACAGCTGGAGCACTCTCCCTGCAGGAACTGCACACAGCAGAAGGATTTCCTCCTCTATGGAAAGGCTCCGAAAGGGTTCCCGAATGCTGCTCATTCAGAAGGATGGGATAAACCATCCAAAGCAGAGAACAACCTGATCCCCAGCCCAAGGGAAACAAATCTGGGATAAACTTTGCCTTGCTTTACTTCCCTGTTTTGAGTGTGCATAAGCTGCTGCCCATTGCTCCTCATTAAATCTGATTTTGCCTTGAGTGTTTCCAGCAGCTCTGGGAAAGGTGCTGTTTTCCCAAGTAGATTGACTTTAAAAAAACCCACCAAACCACACCACCCTCTCTATTTACAGTGCCATATAACTTTATTTTGTCTAATTCCTCTCTCATTCAACCTTTCTCCCTAAACACTTCTATGGAGTCAAGCACATTCAGAGCTTATAAATAATTGAGGGAGAGCGAGGATGGAGAGAGCCGAGGGTGGGAGGGGTGGGCTGGAAGGAAGAGGTCTCTGCTGGGGGCGGGCAGAACTGGAGGGAAGGATGCTGCATTCCAGAGCCCTTATTGATCCTGAAATGCAGCCCCGGAGCATGCCAGCCTGGCTGCCCCAGGACGCAGGGAAGCGATGCCCTGGGGAGAGGCAGCGGGGCAGGGACTGAGGGTGTGGGTTTGGCTGATGGACCGCGCTGTGTGCCCAGCCCCGGGGCCGGGAGCCGGCCTTGGGGTGGCTGGTGTGCACAGAGAGGGGGTCTGGTGCCCTCTCCTGGGGCAGGGCTTTAAAAACACTCTGGGTTTGGGAAGAAATAACCCATAATGGTCCTTCTCCTGAGACAGGATGTGCTGTTCTTCGGGATGTGCTTCTTACTGGGGCTGCACTTCTTGTGGTTTGGAGGTCTTGGCTGTGCCCTGAGTTACCCAAAGCTCCCTGAGGGAGGAAAGCTGAGGCTCAGCTGGGCTCGTCCATGATCCCTGCTTTGGCCAGGACGCCTCTGCTTTCACCTTGCCCAGTCTGACTGTCCTGTGGTGCCTGTGGAGGATCACATTTGCTGGTGAGGCTTTTCTGGAGTTCACCTGGGAGCTTTCACCTCACCTGAGTCATAATATCATGCCCAGCTCTTTAAGTTGCTCCTTGGTGAAAATAAAACCCTTCAGGCTGGGCAAGGGCTGCTGTCTGGGATCAGCAGGATCCCAGTTTTTCACAGTGGAAGCCCTTGGTGCTGTCACCTGGTTGTTGCACCTCCTGCACTGCTGGGGTGTTTTGGGTAGAGACAGAAGGAAGTTCGGTGAGGAGGAAGAGTTTTCCTCAGCTGTATGTGAAGCCAGTGTGTGTGAACATACCCCTGCCACAGGGTGCTTTGTTTTAAAGGGCTTGCTTTCTTTATGCTTTTATGGTTTTGGGGTTGACTGGGTAAATTTCAAAAGAAAATGTTTATGTGTTTATTTTTTTTTCTCCTTAAATCTGCATCTAATTTACCTTTCTCTGACCACGTTTGGGTTTGTTTATTTTTTTTTTTTTTTAGTTGTCTGGTGCTCTTTTCAGGGTTAAATTAATTAAACTGAAAATTTCCACTTGGCTAATTGCATTGCCCTGCCAGCTCTTAGTGCATGGACTTTGCTGCTGTGCTGGGGAGGGCATTCCTCACCCAGTTTTTACTAGGAAGCCTGGGAACAGAGGGCCTTGTTGAACACCCAGAAGGCAACATTGCACGGGGTGAGTGATCATGGAGTGGGGTGAACCCAACATGGTCGGTGAGGGAAGTTGTGGGTCTTAAATTCTGTGGTATGTACAAGGATCTGACCTTTTTCTGAAGGAAAAGGATGCAGAGAATCCTTTTTCCATTGATAGTGGCTGAAGGGGAGAGGGATCACAAAGATGTCATCCAAGGTGGGGACAAAACCAAGCTTCCACTTCTATTATAACATTCAACTTGGCAGGATTAAGTAGCTGAGGTCAGCTTGGCGTCAGATAGGAGTTATCCAAACAGCTTCTGTTACTTTTTTCTTAGTTTTAACTCAGTTTTGATTCCTTTTACATCTATAGCTCTTTCCCTGAGATGTTCTGCGACCTCCTGGCTTCAGGGAAAGGATTAAAAATGTCATGTTTGTTTTTTATTTCCTCTTTAATGACAAAAACCTCACTTTAAAAAATAGACACGTGGCTTCAGCTAACAAAAAGTCTTAGGGGATAACTCTGGTTCCTGAATTTTATTTCCTTATCCCCACTCAGCATTAACGGGACCATCTTTAATTACAGCATAACGAGGTGTTTGCCTTGGCACCTCGCCTTGCTCCCCACTAAATTAACGCTGCACTCAGAACAAGCCCCTGCCCCAGCGCCTGGCTGAGCTGAGATCTATTTGAAGGGATTAACGAGCTTGTAAATCTGCAAACAGGATTAGAAACAAGAGCATCTTCCTTGAGCTCCCCTTCCCTGCCTGCCTCCTGCCCCACTGTCTGGTGAACAAGCTGGGCAGGAGATGAGGGTTTGGGTGAGGAAGGGGAGCTTTGTTTTTTCTCCACTCTCAAGAGCAGGAGTAAACTGGGTGTAAAGAGGGTGTATCTCCCCATGAGAACTGCTGGAGAGAGTTACCAGTGCATCACTGATACCCGGCACTTCAAAATTGCCTTTTCCCTGTTCTCTGTCTTTTAAGCGTCTTATTCCAGTTTGTAACCGATTGCAGTGATTAACATCTTTTTGTTTTCTGATACTTGGTGGTTTCCTCCCTGTTTTTGAAGGAAAGGGAATGCTGACCAGACTGCTTGGCTTCACCTGGATGCTGTCCTCGTTCATCAGTAATTGCTCGTGGTGCTCTCTGCCGTGAGCATCCTTGGCCCCATCACGATTATCCTCAGCCCCGTGCCCTGGTGAGCAGCCTGTGACCAAGGCTGGTAATGGGCCTGGAAGAGGAGGCATTGCCCCAGTTGTAAATGTCTCACTGGGCTCATTTGATCAGATTTTGGGGCCAGCTAAACACGAAATCAAGTTCATGGCAGGGTTACTTGAAGATTAGTGTCCCCATGCCCTCCAGGTTGCCTCAGCCGGGTTCTGAGATCCTCAAAACCACCACCAAGATGTGTTGCAGCATCCTTGATGGCACGAACGTGTAAAAGCACATCCCTGGCAGCCGTGTGTGTGCCCCAGGCTCGTGCTGCCAGGCTGACCTCTGGCACTGCATGTTGGGTCAGAGGAGATGCTTCCGCTGCGGGCTGGGGACCTGCGCCGGGTCTCACAACTCCTGTATTTATACATCCTGCTCAGTGCTGGGTAATCACAAAATGCAATATCGCTGTCACCAGCTCTCTGAAGACATCCAGCCTGAGTAATTTAACATGTCAGCTCCATCCATCACGGAGACGCAGCCGGCACACAAAGGCAGCGTGGCCGGAGGGGGCTGGGCCGGTGGCTGGCAGAGCAGCTGCTGCCTGTTCCAGCTGCCTGGTCACCTCAGGGGGTGTGACAGCACAGAGAGCACCACATCACTGCCTCTGTCCACCCCAGCCATCTGCCTGTGCAAAGGGGCCAGCTCCGGTGCGTGGGAAGGTGACAGAGGGATGTGCCATGTCCTGCCTGCACAGGCAGCGTCCCGCTTCCTCTCCCAGGCAGGGGCAATGGCTGTGCTGAGCTCTCAGGAGTGGGGACCCTCCCATAGCTGGTGTCTGTCCCCCAGCCCTGGCCACTGCGGCACCCCCTGCTCAGTGAGAAGGGGATGTGCAGCAGGGCTGCAGCCCTGGCTGGTTGCCCAAGGGCCTGCGTTAGAAGCCCAGGTTAACTGAGATTTTCCTCACTCTTGCAAATAAGCCTTATTGGTCTTACCACTCTGCTGTGTCTTTCAAACCCCATGGTGTGGGTGTATCATGGCACTTGATGTTTTTTGTGGTGTTTGTAGCTGAAGAGGGGTTGATGATGGGTCATGGTTTGGGATCTTTAAACCCCCCAGCCCCCTGTCCAAGCACTAAATGCTGCTGTGTGTGAGCACTGACCCTTCCTGATGCTTCCAGGACGAAAGGAGCCAGCGGAGCCTCCTCCTGCCCCGCTGCTGAGACTGCCCTGGAGGGCACTGCTCGGCCAGGCCAGGGCATGGCCAGGGTAGGAGCCACGTGCCGAGCTCCTGGCGTCCCTCTGGCTCCTGCCAGCCACCTCTCATCGCTGTGATTAAGGATTTCAGAGGGCAGAAGGCACCACTCATTTTCTGTTCTTCTGCCAAGAAATGGGGAAATTGTGCTGCTGCCTAGAATAAAAGATTTTTTAAAAACAGTAAAATATTTTAATGGCAGTTTAAAGGGCCACTGTAAACCCCCAGGGGCCTCTTTGCTTTAAGCTCTGCAAAGATTGAAGGACTTCTGCCAATTAGAGTCTGTGGTGCTTTTTAAGCATCCATCACTTCTTGGTGGGTCTGGGGATGAAGCCAGCTGGGCTCCTGCTGCATCCCACACCAGATCTGGAGAGGAGGAGGCCGGGTGAAACATGGGCCAACCCTGCTCCTGTTGGTCCTGAATGCTGCTGTCGCAGCAAGCTGGGGGAACAGATAGGGCAAATTGGGTGCTGAGGAGCAGGAAAGACCCTCAGGGGGATCCTGGGTGCCTCTCAAGTGCTGTATTCCCCCTGTACCATTTGCCCTTGCTGGGTTTACTAAAATTTACTGCATTTCACCATGTAGGTATCCTTGGGGAGAGCAGCTGCCACACTCAGGGCTTTTCTTTGTAAGTCCCTTGAAATACATTTGTGTTTTTATTTCTGAGGGTAGAAAGTGTCTTACATTCACGTCACTATAGGCACTGTGGGGTCTTGATTTTTGATGGAATCATGAATGGTAAAAGTTCCTTATCACTACTGATGACCCCAAGCAAAGAACCTCAGCAAGGAGTGGGGGTTGCTGGCCAAATCCTCAGCTCTGTTGAGGAGCTCCCGGCTCCACCTGCTCCTGAGCATCCCAGCTGCCAGGGCTGATTTTTTCCTCTCTATTGCCTGCAGGTGGTATCGGGTTTGGGCGTGCCAAAGGCAACTCTGGCTCAGAGGCAGATGATGAAACCCAGCTCACCTTCTACACGGAGCAGTATCGGAGCCGGAGGCGAAGCAAAGGTACAAAAGGACACTGTGATTGCACACTGGGGAAAAGAAATGGCTGAGCACCTTGGCTGTCCCCATGGGTGATGGTGTCTGATACTGCCTGAGTCTAAAGCACAGCCACACCAGTCTGTGGTGGTAAGGACATCCCAAGATGTGCTGTTGGTGTGATGCAGCACCGTGAAGGAGCCATAAATCCCATTTCCCAGGGATGTTGCTGAGGTTGAGTTTCTTTGATGGTTTCTAATATTAGTTACCCTCCACATGCCCTGGCACCTCCCCAAAGCTGCACCGGTGGGGCGTGGTTGTGTCTGTCCTCGTGCTGGCACCAGTGCAGCTGTCAGGGATGGTTACCTTGGCAATCCCTTGCTCCAGACTCCTGTTTTCTGCCCTTTATTTCCCATGCAAACCATCCATTGGATGAAAATTTCCCAGCCTTCCTCTTGGCACAAAGGCAATTAAAAAGAACAAATTCAAAATGAGGCTTGGGGCAGGGGTTTGTAGACCCAAGTCTCTTCAGGCTCTTTTGTGAGTTGGAGAAGCCAAGAAACTGAAATATCATCTGGAGTTTGAAATTAGTGTCCGCATTTCCTCTCGTCACATCACGCCGGATCGGTTTTGTTCAGGATTCTCAGCCCGAGCTGTTTGGTAGAGGAGAGGATGAGTTCTGCTGCTGCTGCTGCTGCTGGGTTTGAAAAATCACTGTCGGGAAATAACTCTGTTGGGAAGCAATTTAAAAATTGCACAGCGGGTCTGCTCCCTCCATTTGTTTTGTGCACGGAGCCGGGCCTCGGCATAGCGCGGCAGCCGGATAGATGCCGGTGCCCACCGCAGCAGCACGCGGCCCCATTTGTTTCCATGATGAGCCATTCCCATAAATGCTTCCAGTGTGTTTATTTGAATGTGGAATTACCTCAACATCTCTGATCAGCTCGATAGTTGCACACAGGAATAAACTCACGCATGCACAGGGGTGTGCTGCAGTTGTTCCTGCTCAAAGGCTGGGCCTTCAATTTTACATGTTTGGAGATTGTTTTTTTTTTGTTTTTTCTTTTCTGTACGTTTTAGAACCAAGAGAAATCATCACCGTGTTTAAAATGAGCTTTTGATGAAAAGGATGAGAGTATTCATGAGTTCCTTACCTGTTGCAGTGCAAACACATCTGCATTCAGGGGAAAATTATAGGTTCAGAATCCCAGAATTGTTTGGGTTGGAAGGGACCATAAAATCACCTTGTTCTGCCCCCTGTCATGGCCAAGGACACCTCCCACTGTCCCAGGTTGCTCCAAGCCCCAGTGTCCAACTTGGCCTTGGGCACTTCCAGGGATCCAGGAGCAGCCACAGCTGCTCTGGGCACCCTGTGCCAAGGCCTGCCCATCCTCATAGTCAAGAATTTTTTCCCAATAAGCTTAAGCTTAAACTTCCTTCTAACCCTATCCTCTGTTAGTTTGAAGCCATTTCCCCTTGTCCTGTCATTCCATGTTCTTCTCCAGAGTCCGTCTCCAGCACCCTTCAGGTACTGGAAGGCTGCAATTATTCACCCCTAAGCCTTCTCTTCCCCAGGCTGAACAATCCCAGCTCTCTCAGCTTTTCCTCATGGGAAAGGTGTTCCATCCCTCTGATCACCTTCTTGCCTGTGTGACAGGAGGAAGGAATTGGTTGTGTTGCAAACAAGACAAAAGAAGCTGTCCCAAAACACTGCTGATACAGGGATCAAATTTCCCAGGTGCTGGAGTACCTTTTTCAGTGGCTTATTCAGGAATACTGGGCAGGCTGTGACAGCCCTTGGGTACTTTGGAAAAGTCACTGAAGTTTGGGGTTTTTCAGCTTCCACTAGGGAAAGGGGTGACAGGGCGCAGAGAAGGTTTGGAAAGCTGTGTTTTAATGAGAGGCAGATAAATCTTTGCAAGGCTGCCTTGATGCCATTCCCCCTGAGGTCACCTGCTCTGTAAGTCTCTTGAAAAAGGCTCATACTGGATGTCGGCTACAAAGATATTTTTATTGACATCTATGTTGGTTTTTGGTTGTTGGTTTTAGCTTCCTTGTAGGGCAAATATAAAGGAACAGATGAATGGGAAGAATTCCTTTCTTTCCCTGTGAATAAGCTGTTGTTCACCTGGGCAGCTTTGATGGCTGGGTTTGAAGGGAATTCAGGAGGCACAGCTGCCTCGCGCCGTCGCACAGGGCTGGCTGTTGGATCTGCCTTAGTGTTTGAGCAATGCTGTGAGAACCTGGTTTGTTCATATTCACTGGGGGCTAACTGAGGGAATTGTCTTGCATAAAGTCCCCATTGTACTTCCCCTCCTGTCTAGATAAATTTGGCCATCGCTGCATCCTTGAAAGGAATTTCCCATTATCCTTTCATTGACTCTCCTCTCTCTCATGGAGGCAAAGCAATAGCGTAGTGGGAAGTCGTAGTACCGAACTCATAATTACAAGTTCAGCCACGATCCATAATTGGACGGGATCGTAACTCTAATAGAGAAGGATGCATCGTCAGATACAGTTAATTCTTACAATGATGTTCCCCTATCGATTTCGCCAGGCTTGCGTGTCGTTGCAGGTGCCTTTGGATAGTTATCAGGTCCAAGGAGAGGGATTCCTTGGGGTTTCTCTCCTCGGATAAGATTTTGTGGGATTGAGCCTAATTACTTGCACTGTCAAGGCATTGATCCCAGATGATGTGATGGGAAGTTTCCACTTAGGAGGTGTGCAGGTTTGCTTTTATTTGAGCTTGGTTAAGTGGCCTTCTGTGTCTCCTGGAGAAGGAGGACAGCAGGTTGTGTAGTGCTTTGGCAAGGCAGATTAGAGAGACATTCCCATGGGACAATATTCAGCAAGGGAGAGTTTGTTCTGGTAGCTTGGGAGCAGCAGACCCACTTTGCAGTGCAGGAATACACGGAGAAGTAAGAGGCAGCACCTTTTGTGGTCACAGCACGCTGCACCACTCACATTGCCAGCTTCTAGGTCTGTGGGATGCCCTTACACTGATGTTACCATGTCTTTGGAAAGTCTCCAGAGAAATTAAGGGGAGGAGAGCGTAAGGAATAAAACAGAGGAGATCGTCCCCTGGAGTCTTGGTCTTTTCTGTTGGGCTCAGCTCCATCTCTGGGATTTGAGCTGGGAGAGGCACTGCTGGCTTGTGCTAAGAAGTGCTCTGTTCATACCCAAATCTTCAGTGAGACACCCCTTCTCTTCACCACAGTCCCCTGCCTGTGCCCACACCAGCTCCCCACTCTCCACTTCTCTTTGATGGACTGGTGTGAGCTCTGCTCTAGTGGCATGCACTCTCAAGGGAGCTGGAATTCAGATGGCTTTTCCAAGTGAAACAAGTCCTGAGAGATGCTGTCAGGCTGTGCACAGCTCTGTGCTCACAGGCTGAAGTGACACTCAGCTGGGGCTGGGGATGGCTGGTTTGCTCCTTCCTGCTGACCCTCAGCACTGGCTCCTTGAGGATTTCCAGAAATCAGATTTTCTTGCAACCTATTTGCAACAGGTTTGTGCACTGCAGGGCTCTTCTTGCTGTGGGGGCTGGTTCCCCTTTCCCATTCCCCTGGGAGTACCAGGAACTGTGGGAACTTCTTTGCATTCTGGCCGTGGTGCACAGATGGCTCCTGTCTCCAGGGCTGTCGGCCATCACACCTTCCCCCAGCGCTGAAGTCTCTGTGAGAGAGAACCTGACCGTGTTGTAAAGATGTGAAACCACATCCCCCGCTGGCCGTCAGGGCGATATCAAAGCTTTGATGCTTCAGGGTGGGATGTGTTCAGTCAGGTCCCACTCTGAGTTCGAGAGGAAAATATTAGTAGCAAAAATCCCCCTAAACCAAGGAGGCAGAGCCCTGTGCACAAACTCCACTCCTGCTCCATCCCTCTTGCTCTGGGGTGGGGTTTGCCTTGTGCCCAGCAAAATATATTCAGCTCCAGGTCTGACTGTGCAGCCCCGAGTTCCCCTGGTCACAGGCAGCACCTGCCTGCTGGTGAAATCAAATAGTGAAAGAAGTGGGGGAAGCAGCAGCACTGTAACCCCAAGGCTGTATCAGGCTCCCTGCCCATCTCATTAAGGATTCCATGAGTATAATGAGCCCCTCCTTTCTGGAGGGAAGGCACACGCGAGGTTCTTGCACCTCCCTCTGCTTTATCAGGCCACAGAGCAGCTGCTCTGTAATGCAGAAATGTGCAGCAGATGCTGTTCAGCTCCCTGGGCTGGGGGAAACTGAGACAGGGAAAGTGGTGATGTATGGAGACCCTGTGAGGGGCTGAGCCATCCCAAGCCCCTTGGCCTTGGAGACCCACAGACTCTCTGCCCTCCCTTGCACTCTAGTCTGAGCCTCTGTGACCTGCTGGAAGCCCCTGTGTCTGAGCCCCTGGGAGCTGCCAGGAGGTCCCCATAACTGCTGCCAAAGCCCGGAGTCTGGGGCTGATGTCACTCCCTATCAAGCAGAGATCAGGTACAGAGATGCTGGAAACCCAGACACAAAGCATGGGGTGCAAAGGCAAAGGGATGCTTTTGTTCCTGTGATGGTTGAGACATTCTGGAGGGCACCCAGCACAGTGTCCACCCACCTGGGGTGTCTCATGGAATGTCCTCAGCTGGCTGCTGCTCCTCAAGCTGTCTCTGGTATCTGCTTGAGCTCGAGCTGCACCACCCTGAGCCTGCTGCCCCATGCTTGGGTCTGGGATTGCTTCACCCCTCCTGGCGTGGCCTATTAAAAGAGGAAGGGGGGAAACATCCCGCTCTGTTTTCATGCACAGCTCTTGTTCAAGCTGCCCAGCACCCCAGGGAAGGGAGGGCATGGCTTTGGGATGCTCCTCAGCTGAGGTCTCTGTGAACAAGGCACCTGGGTGTTTCCATAGCACACGGTGATGATTTTGACAAATTAGCAGAGTTCAATTATGTACCTTGGATTGCTGTCAGCCCCGTGTGTGTGTGTGCTGGGCTGGCTGGCAGAGCCTTCTGAGGGCTGTTAGAGAAATGAGAAGCTGAGCTTTGATCTGCCTCTGTATTTGGTGTTTAAAACAAGGCCTTTTATAAAGGAATATTAGGTATTCGGAGTCTACTACATATGAGGAAGCTTCGCTTTGATCCTCTCCCATCTCCAGAGGCAGCAGGCATTTATTATTTCATGGGGAACTAAACGAGGTGCAGAGTGAAATTTGGGTACTGCTCTTTTTGCTGGTGCCTCTGGCCTCGCTGAGTGAGTGCTGCAGGCAGGACATCACCCCACTCTTCCATACTCCTCAGGGATCTGCCTTCCTGCTCTGCCTTAGGCTTGACTCGCCTTCAAGCTGTTGGGAATCAAGTGGGAGACAAAAAGTGATAAAGCAAACATGTCAATTTGGGCTGCTTCCAGTGGCGTGAAGGAAGAATGAGCCTGTCTGTGTCTGGTGCTGTCTGTCTGTACTTGGGGATGCTTCTCTCTTCCTGGCAGCCCTGTGTCCACCCCCTCTTTGTGTGGTCAGCCCATGGCACGGACAGGTTAGGATTCCTCAGGAAGGGACACAGAGCTGTTAAAATTCCTCAGGAAGGGACACAGAGCCTTTAGGATCTCTCAGGAAGGGACACAGAGCTGCTGCCTGCAGGGACAGACAGACAGGTCAGCCTGGGTGGTGCACACCAGCTGGTTCATGGCACATGGACCTGTGCTGGTCTTTGTGAAGCCAGGAAAGAGCACCCCACAGCTCCCATGTGCCCTGCAGATCCCCAGATCTCAGGAATGAGGTGCCTTCATCATACAAATCTTGTCTTTACACCCCAGAACACCAAGGTCCCTCCCTCCAGGCTGCCCCCCAGCACCACAGCCATGCTCACACTGTGATGTCCAGGGCAGTGTGACAGTGGAGGATGCTGCTAATTCCCAACCATTCTCTGCTCTCCGTCATGGATGCTGCTTTTCCAGCTAGAGAACAAACACGGTACTTTTGCATGATGGCTTATTTTGCCTGCAGAGCAATGAGGCACTGTAAGAGCCCATAAAACCATCCTGAGTCCCTCTCCATTCCCACTGGACTCCGGCTGTGCAGGGAAGCTGGGCTGGGGCTGCTCCAGCTGCCTCTTTGCTCCCTTAATCATAGGTGTGGGGGTGCACTCATGCTCCTGCCCGTGCCAGGGGTACTGAGCTGCTGGGACAGGGGCTGCTGCTGGAAGCTGGAGCTGGGCAGCACAAGGGTCTGCAGGTAGATGCTGGTGGAGCTGCGGTGGCCGCAGGCACTTTAACTTCCCTGGACTGCACTGGAGATAAAGGCTTTTACATCTGTTCCTGAAGGCACTGCGGGTCTTCCTATTTTTTTATTTATTTTCCGATTGCATCTGATACAGCCTCAGCGAGTAATTGAGTGTTTGAGAGTGAAAAATTATCTCTCCGGCTTGGCCCTTATCTTGACAGCAAAGCAGTACTTTTAATTTAATTTTGTTCAGAGCATGTGGGTAACAAATTTCACTAATCGCTCTGCTGTCGCCCTCCGCATGGTAACGAGCCTCTTGTTTCCCAGGAAGCTGAACATAAACACGGAGCTGGATGCGGGCGGGAGGAGGGCAAGGGCTGGTGCCGGTTGGAAAATGAAGATGCGTTTCCTTGTGGATTCCTGTGGCACGATGGATCTGTCTCCTGGCTGCAGCAGGAAAGGGAGCAGAGCAGAGGGTGGTGAATGTCACATTTGTTCCTGTGTGATGCTTGGCTGTGGGGGAAGCTGAGGCACAGAGGGATGTGCCCTAACCCTGGGGAGCTGTTGCAGAGCAGAGATTTGTATTCTCATCCTGTTCTGTCAGTTTGCATCTATTCAAAAAATAATGGATGGGGGCAAAAGATGGTTTGGGACTTTTTTTTTTTTTGAGACTGCAGCCCAATACCCGATCCCAGCTCTGCCTGCTGGGTGACAGTGGGACAGCAGGCAGTGGGGTGAAGGTCCAGCCAGGATAAGCAACTTGAGTCCTTGGACATCTCTTGCCACCAGCCCCTGGGACATCTCCTGCCAGGTGCTGAGCCCTCCCTGTCACCCTGGCCTCCATCACTGCTCCCTCCTCCTGGTTTCTAAAATCAATTCATCTGTCTGACCAGCCTTTCACTCGCTGAGCACAATCCTCCCTGGGCTGTGACTCAACACAAACTATTTCATAGATAATGATTACTTTTCCCCCCCTTTTTCCTGTAGGAATAACATTTTTGCTACACTGTATTGAAAATTGCTTTCCTTTCTCCTTAAAATGAAACCTTCCACTCAGATTTGCCTTTGTGCTTGTATATTGTAAAATTGGGACTCATTTGGAGTGTAAAACAAAAAAAGATCAGGCCTTAATTCCATTGATTTTCATGAAAGAAAATTCCAGTGCAGGCAATATCTACCTTTAAATATGTAGCTGTTTCTTTAATGTGATTTTATCTCAACCAATTCAGCACTGAGAACATGAAAGCAAAGCTGACTTCATTGATTTTAATTGCCCCTGCCCGGAGAAATGCAAAAAAATATAACAGTGCCAGGAGAGCAAATTGAGTCTGCACAAATTCTTCCCCCCTTTGCTGTGCCAGAAGGTCTAAGATATGTGGGCAGGAGAATCTGCCCGTGGTGACCCTGGTGCTGATGGGGCTGGTGGATCAGCATCTCCACCGGTGCTGCTTTGGTCATCTCTATTTCCCCTCTCTCCTCAGCTGCTCATTCCTTGCCCAGCCTTCAAGGCTTTGCCTTTGCCCCCTTCCTCCTCTTGGTTGGAATTTGCTGGCGGAGTCTCCCTGCCAGCTGCAGGCACAATGCCTTAGAGCAAAGGGGGAGCACCACCAACAGCTGTATAATTAGGAAGCAAATACATTTATTCAGTACATAAGGCTTTATAACTCCAGGAGCACCTTAAGAGCCGAGGCTCAGGCTGCTGGCGGAGCACAACAGCCCACTGGGACACACAGGAGCTCGGTCAATGAGCCCTTGACTTTGCTTTGGGGTCCAGCAGCCCAACCCCAACATCTCCACAGTGCCCAAGCCACCCCTTGGCATCCTCCTCCCCCTGACCCACACCCCAGGGCTGCCTTTTCTGCAGCTCCCTTTGCTGTACTGGAGGACGTCTTGGCTAATTGCTAGAGGATAATTCATAAATGTTAATAGTATTAATCTGATTCAGCATGTGCTCAGCAAGATCTAATCCTCTATAAATCCAGAAGCAGCTGATCTCACCCTTCTGGTGCACAAAGTGGCTGCCTTTCCTCCTCCTTTCCCCCATCCCTTCCTCTGTGTACCCTCTGCGTCCTTGGAGGGTCTCCTCGAGGGTCTTCCCCAACAGGGGAAGCAAAGCTGCCACTTCAGGGCTGATCCACATCCTGCTGACTCTGGGATGAGGCTGGAGACTGCCCAGTGCCCAAGCTCTGACCCAGATCTGGGCTGTAGCTGTGGGCACCGTCATTGGGCACCTTCATTTGGGATTTGTCCAGGACTGCAGTGGAGAAGATTCCTCAAGAAGAGGCTGGGACCAGGTGTGGTGTAAATGGTGTGTGATGAAACACCTGGCTGTGCTCTCACCCCCTGTCTGGGGGGCTCATTGCATCCACATCCATCCCCTTTAGAAGGAAGGGGCTCTGGGGCTGGGTAGTGCATGAAGGCTTGGTGGGGTTGTGGTGCAGGAGAGCTGTGTCTGACTGGAAGGAGGATCTGCCATCCCCATCCCATCCCAATTGCCCATCCCATCCTAATTGCCCATCCCATCCTAATTGCCCATCCCATCTTAATTGCCCATCCCAATTTCCCATCCCAATTTCCCATCCCAATTTCCCATCCCAATTTCCCATCCCAATTTCCCATCCCATCCCATCCCAATATCCCATCCCATCCCATCCCATCCCATCCCATCCCATCCCATCCCACCCCATCCCATCCCCAGAGGGACCACCCTGCAGGGCCAGCAGGGGAGACAGGCAGTGCTGCTCCCTCCCCGTGCAGGGGTGCTCCATGTCCAGAGCCTACCACTGCTCATCTTAATTGGCGTTTGATTTGATTGGACATGATCTGCCCCTCGTAAAACACCTCGAGATGTGTCTGTGTGTGAGGCTGTCCTGGAAACGCTGCTCTATCCTATTAGCGAGCCTCTGCTGGAACATAACGACGGATCATTAGGAGCCCGATTCCTCTGGCACGGCAACACCAGCGAGCTCCGGGAGCATCCCGGGATGTGAGCTGGGCTGGGGCGGGCTGGCTGTCCCCGCCGGGGGTGCTGCTGTCCCCGCCGGGGGTGCTGCTGTCCCCGAGCTGGGCGCTCTGCAGGCGGCACAGCAGGCGGGGGTTGCTAAGCGCTCCCAGCGCTCGCTGTTCTCCCGCTCGCCTTCCCCAGCCCCGTCTTCCTCGGGTGCTGGGAATACATTTCCATATCCGAGTGGCCACGGAACGTTCCGTGTGATGCTATTATCTCCCGGGGGGGCGGGGAAGATTGCAAAGCACTTGGCGTTTAACACCCACATATGGTTAACACCACGGGCTGTGTGCTGATAAAGAGGGGGTAATTAAAGTTTATTTTTTTTAATAGACTAATCTCCCAAGCATGTATTTATGAGCCCGATTTAGAAACAGCATATTACTGAGAACACAGTATATCTGTGTTGCTCATAAATCTATACGTGTTCTGAGCACACCTCTTTTTTTTTTTTTCTTCTCCCCCCTAAATTTAGGCACTACTGTCAATATTAACAAGAATTGAGCCCAGAGTTTTGTTGGGCTTTTTCCCCCCTCCTTGTCTTTTGGGCAGGCAATGGAAAGTGTACAAAGCAGTGAGTAATTAAATGCACGAGGAAATGATATTTCAAAGGAGACACGGTGCGTTTGGAGGGGCTGTTTGCTGAGTGTTTACACCAGTGGCTTTGAATTTATCTTCATCTTGCAGCAGGTGCAAAATCTTCAGGGGAATGTGGTGCTTTGCAAGCATTTTCTGAGCTGTCTGCACAGGGACCCACATGCTCACCAGGATAATTTGCACTGAGGTTCGAGGGGAGACAAAAAAATCCTGGGTGGGGAAGGTGGTGGTGGCCAGAGTCCTTCTGACCACAGTGCTGGGCACTCCTCTTGTTTTCCAGTCCAATTAAGACACCCTTGGATCACTAGCAGGGAGCATGTCAGGTATGATTCTGCCCTGCAATGGAGCACTTTGCCTTTCTTTCTGCTTCTCTCTCGTTGGATTTTGTGGACTGTGGGGCGAAGTTACTTCTCTCTGGACAGAAGTAATCTGTTCCTATTTTTCATCCAGGTGGTGTGCCGTGCCCACTGCTTGGGTGCAGACTCCCTGGGAATCCCCATGGTCCACGTTTTTCCCTTCAAAACTGCCTGGGCGAGCACTCAGGCACCGACTCTGTTGCAGCCTCTCAGAACACTACAGAAACATCTCTGATTAAAGATATAGAGAGATAATCTTAATGTATGAAGCATTTATTAGGGGAGAGAGATCTGGGGAGTCAGTTTGGTCTCAGCCATGCCTGGTCACCATCTTCCTCCTGGGCTTTTTGGACCCCACAAGACCCAAACCAGGACTTCTGTTGGGTGCTGGGGCTCTTAACCACCCATAAGATCTTGTATTCCCCACCCAGCTTCCTCCTCTTGGTAAAGCACATTGATACGAGCTTGTTTGGTGCACCTGGAGTTTCAAATCTGCTCTTCAAATACTTCCCTGAAAGCCTGGAGATGACAAGGAGAGGAGGGAAAGCACAGGCTTAGCCAGCTCAACCTCTCATTTGTGGCATTGGCTTTATTTGGGGCTGCCTGAGCTACCGAGCTGGGTTTGGATCCTCTCCCTGGGCTGAAGAAGAAAGGGATCAGTTTGTCTCACCTCTGAACCAGGATGAAGCCCTGGAGAACCTGCTGAGGTGGGTTTGGTTAGCAGGGCCTTGCTGAAAATACATTTGCTTGTGGTATTAAAGGCTTGGAGTGAAGCTGATTATCCCCAGATAGGTGTTTAACTGCAGCACAGCAGTGCTGGAGCATCAGTGGTCTGCAGAGCAGGGAAAGATATGGAAAACAAAAGCCCTGTCCCTCTCTGCTTTTCCAGCAGTCTCTCTTCAAACCTGGCAGCAAACTGGTCATGAGCAATAAAGAGCTGAGCTGGAAACCCAATTTCTGCTCAAGCAGAAGCCCCCTTGTTTTGGTTCAGTTGGTCAAAACCAAATATCAGGCACTTCTAGAGGTCAGTGATTAGTAGTGATGGAAATGAGTGAGTGCAGGAGGGAAGGGAGTTACAGGAGACTTGGAGCAATTGTCCCTTTCTTTGAGCAGCCAAGCTCAAACTCATGGAACTGTAAAAGGATTTTTGCTGTTTCAAGCCCCTGTGCTGCTCTCTTCTGAGTCACGGGGAGAGAAGAAGCCACATGGACCGATGGGGATGTGAAATCCAAATTCCTCCAGCTCCACTCTGGCTGCAGTTTGGTGAAAGCTGCCATCATACCTGGGATTTGGGCTCTTTGTGAAAAGGGGATAATACTTGTCTCACTCATAAGGGATTTATGATTTAATGTTTGCAAAGCACTTTAAGACCCTGGATTGAAAGGTGATTTATAAGGGTGAAATCCAGCATTGTCTGGTCCATTGTATATTTGATTTTGTCCACTTATCCTCATGGGGGCTTTTTTCCCTTGCCTTTTTTTTTTTCCTTTTTTATTTTTTTCTTTTTCCCTCCTCTTTTCTTTTTGCATTTGTGTCATAACTTCAAGCCAAGCAGGGGTTGTGGCAGGTACAGTATGCCTAGCAAGAGGAGGATTTTGCCTCCTATGGAGGTGCTAACTTATGCTGATGATATGAATAAAGATTGGAAAAGAAAAAAGAGGATTGCAAGGTGAGGGGCACAGGGGATTGGTGATATAGCTGTGAAATAGGAGTGGGAAGGCTGTTTAGATGATCCATGCATAAGGAAAGGAGAAGATGCTTCATAAATAATCAATTTACTTGCTCCTGTCGGTCTCAGTGATGGGGGTATTTTCCAGCAGATTGGCCACTTCTCCTGACCTACAAATCCTGGTTCGAGCATCCCCTGTGCACTCTCCATCCTGGGGATGCTGTGGTGGGGTTTGGTGCCCTGCCCTGGCACCAGCACCTCCAGCAGCAGCTTTAGGCAAATCTCAGGGTGTGCAAGCGCTCACTTGGATCCATGTCCAATTCGGTTTTCAAACTGATGCTTTTTAAATCTTGCTTTGCTGATGAGGTGATGAGGGCTGGGGCACAAGTGGGGAGAGGCTGCGTTGGCTTCCAAAAATCAAGAGGTGTCCTCACCTGAATCCTGAGCAGGGCTGTGGTCAGCTCTGCTGGCAGCTGGGTCATCTCAGCTTGCACCAGCATAGGCTGTGCAGTCCCTGGGTTCATTGCTGGGCTGTGCCCTCCTCTTGCCATGGACACACTCTTCAAGTGGTTCATCCCAAGCCCTGGAGAAGGAACCAGCTGCCTTGTGAGGTGTCCGTCATTATCTCGGAGCAGAGCGGGGTGCTGGCACAAGATGCTGGGTGAGGGGGCTGTGGGGGAGGCAGTGCAGTCAGAGCAGTAGCGGGGCAGCCCCCGGGTCCAGGGGGATCAGCGGTGCCTCACGGATGCAGGCTCCAAGGCTACTCCTTGCTTCGGCAGTGGAGACCTTTTGGTGAGGTTGCAGTGGCCTGGGATAGTTCTTGGTCATCTCCATCGGTAGAGGGGGTCTCATTTGGACACCTGACATTCCCAGTCTGCATCCAATAAGAGCAGCTGAATGTTCTGAGGCAGCCAGGTCTCTCTGGATGACTCTGTGTTGCACAGCTTCACCACATTCCCAATGAAACTTGGGGATTATGCCCCACCCAGCTGCTGTTGATGGTGACTCAGCCATCCTAACACTGTCCTGCTCCACGAGGGTTTCACAGTGGGTTGCCCAGCCAACCAGTGTTGACAAGAAGTGATGGTGGTTTCAGCAGGGGAGCACAGCAGGTGTGATGAGTGATTGCAGGGAGGAGAAGTTCCCAGGGAGAGGGTCTGTACAGGGCTTTGAGCAGGTTTTCTCCCTCCTCTAGCAAAATGAAGCCCTGTGCCAAACAAGGTGTGATGGGAGTCCTGGGGTGTGCAGACTCCTGCTGTGCTTCCATCCCTATTTCCAGTGCCTGCCTTCCCCGTGCTGGGGCTCCCCTGCATCTGCTGAGAAAGCCCTGGGTACAGCTTTACCTTTTGGCCACCCACCCACCCACCCCTCTGTGTGCCTTGCAGGTTCCATGAAGAGCCCTGTTAACAAGACGGCGCTGACGCTGATCGCGGTCAGCTCCTGCGTCCTGGCCGTGGTCTGCGGCTCACAGCTCTCCTGCCCGCTGACCGTCAAGGTGACGCTACACGTCCCTGAACACTTCATCGCTGATGGTAAGCCTCTCCTGCTGCCCCTCTGGCTGTGTTTGGGACATGGAGATCCCTCTCTTTGGGAATGCCCCAGCTGCGTTTGACTTGCGTCTCCCTTTCCACAGGCACATCTGAGAGCCTGAGGCCAAAATCTCAGTCATGTCAGTTGATATTATCATTGTTACCCTTGGTGCTAATTGTGTCTGATGGATATTTCTGTTCTCCTCCAAACTCGTTGAGGAGCCCTGGGAGCTGCACAGACAGGCCTCCTGCTGTCCTGCAGCAGCAGAGCTGCTCGTCCCAGCCCTTGCAGCAGCATGGAGGGAAATTGCTGGGGTTTGAGCAAAGGCAGAGATGCTTTGATAAATTAGAGCAGTGCTGCTGTCACTATTTATTGCTTTCTCCAACTGGGCTCCTTGCATTTGTTGTATTTCACTGACCTTTTCTTTATAATGTGCAGTGAGCATTGAGTGCAAGTTTTCAGTAACATGAGGGCAAATTTCATTTTCTTCCAGCAGACAGGACCCATTATTCAGTCGTTTCCAATTCCTCAGCTCCTGCACTTGTCTCACTGCTTGGGGCATGCAGAGGGGGCACTTTCTCTCTGCCAGAAACGTGCTGTATGCAGCCAGTGCATCACCAGCTGCTGGGGTGTCCTGGTGCAGCCAGCTCTGGGACAGCCCCTTGCTTTGGGAGCTTTGGAGTGGAGGGCAGCTCTTGGGGGATTAATATTTTGGGGAGGGGGAGATGGTTAAAGAGACACAGCAGGATGAAAGCTGCAGGGGCCAGTGGAGAGGGGTTGAAATCATCACGCCATGGCGGAATGGGGGTCACCAGTGTGTTTGAAGTGGGATTAGCCCTGCTAAAGTGGTCTCTGGGTAGCTGGGATAGCCCAGTGGTCACAGCTTGGCCCTTGTAGGAAAGAGGAGGAGAGTGTCTACTTTGTGTGCACACATTGGAGGATCTGAGCATCAGTGGAGTGGAGACATGAAGATAACATCAAGGTGCAGATGCCACATCCCTGGAAGTGTTCAAGGCCAGTTTGGATGGAGCTCTGAGCAAAATGGTCTGGTGGAAGGTGTTCCTGCCCATGACAGGGAGTTGAAACAAGAGGATGTTTAAGGTCCCTTCCAAGCCAAACCATTCCGTGATTTAAGGATTTGAAACAAGGGACTTGTCTACACCTTGACGTGTTTCTAAAAAGTTTTAATGGTTGTCCAAGCCACACATGAATACTTGAAATCTTCACAGATGGTTCCAAGTATCTGGAGAACAGAAACTCTTGCACATGGGGCATGAGGTTGCTCCAGTGCTAACTTGTTTCCCCTGGGGTTGGGCAATGGCCAGTTCAGCACTTGGACTGGGAGTTCACACTGGTTCTGGTACTTGCTGAAGGTCAGCCAGGAAGGCAGTGATGGAGACAGGACCTCAGCACCCTGCTCCCAGCTTGTGGTTCTGGCCCAGGGAAGTGTGTCCTGAAAAAGAAAATAAAAAAAATGCAATGAGACTCTGTAGAATGCAAGTGAAAAGCTGAGCCTATGCTTGTCACCAGGAAAGGGGTGGCAATGCAAATTATGCAAATACAGGGAACACTCGAATGAAAATGACAATGAAATACCAATAAAGCAGATTAATATCCTTGAAACTGGGGGAAATGGGATGATCTCCAGTCCCGACTTAATGACTTTTCTGAAGAGAAAGTGGCAAGAAGACTGGTAACAACGGTTTGGAGAAGAATTAAAATGAGCTTTGTAATGAAACTGTAAAATATAATTACAAACTGTGAAAACTTTTTAAATATTTTTTATGAGAAACAGTCAAATTCTTTGCATAGAAGCAGCCAAGACATTTTGCAGTGGCTATCACTTTCCCTGAAATCTCATCATTTTATGCGATGACAGTCCCTTGCCTGGGAAGAGAAAAAGCTCTTAAAGTTGTCCCTTCTTTTTGAATAACAACAAATCCCAAAGCGCCACCCAACTGGCAGCAAAATATTACAAAGCATTTAAAGACATCACAGAACTGAGCTGGGTTGGGAAATTTCAATGATACCCAGGAAAAGTGTGGCTGGATGCGTTCGCCAAGGCTCAGCACCTGGAGTTTGACACTCATGGAGAAGAGGGGACCTGCTCCTCCCTGGAGATCTCCCATGGGGGATTAAATCTGCTTTTTACAGGGTGCTGAAGGGGGTTGGCATGAGCATTCCTGTGGCATCGAGGTGACAACAGAGCTGACGTGTTTGGCCTGGCAGAGTCTGGGAGCTTTGATCAGTCTTGAAGCAGCTTCTGGTGTGGCACCCGACAGTGGCGCCGTGTCTCGCAGGTGTCGCCACGCGCTGAAATTGTCTGGTTCCTGAAGCTGTTCCCTTTGGTGTTGCACAGGATGAGGAGGCAGGCTCTGCGAGAAGGCAGGGATGGTGCATTCACGGGAGACGTTCCCATGGGAGGCAGCGGTGCTCTCTCATTCCCTTTTGAAATGTGGAATTTCAATAGGCACCAGGAGCCAAGGAAAATCTGAAAGCAGAGCTGCTACTGGCACCTCTGCAGGAGGAGCCAAACAAAGGCAGAGGCTGAAAGAAATCACTCTCCTAGACGATGAGAACTCGGCTTTGAAGGAAACTTTAAATAGATGCCAGCCAGTTCTGGTGTGCCAGCAGCCAGAGCCAAGAAAAGAAAGAGGGGGCAAGCCTCCAAAAATGTCTCCAGCTTTGGAGAAGAGCAGCTTTCCCTGCTGCAGCAAGAATGGCGTTAGAGAAAGCAGCTCCAGAGCCTGCTGGAGTGACAGGGTGGGAAAGGGGAGGAGAAGGACTGGGACCAGAAGCCAACTGGCAGCCAAGCTGGGAGGATATATTCCAAACAGCAGTTCTATAATAACCAGCCTGTCTCTATTGCCCTTATTTCTCTCTTGGTTTGTTTTCTTCCTTTTGTTCATTTGATGGGGTGCCCCTGCCTTGCTCCCTGCTGAGCGGTTATTGCCTGGTTTGTACAGCTGCTGTGCCTTCACTCCATGGAGCAGCTGGATCAAGGAGAGCCTGGCAGGAGCTGCCGTGGTTGGCGGGGAGGGCTGGGACCTCCTCCTTCCCAGAAACGAGTTGGTGCCTCTAAATCCTCTCTTCGAACACAGTGGTTGGAGCATCCTCTCCTCCCTTCTGCTGCTCCAGGGATTTGTGTTTTCAGGCAGCCCCTGCCCTTGCTGAGCAGAAGGAATTGTTCTGATTTCAGAGGTGGCTCAGATTTATGGAAAGAACCATAGTGGCTTTTATGAGGATATGGAAATGCAGGACATTATTTAGAGGACCCTTTAGCTGTGTCTAAGGGGGGAAGAAAGGAAAGAGAGCCCCTCCATCTGAGTAATAAAACCTCTTATGAATATGTGAGCCACTCAGCTCTACATTCAATAGTTGTTTTTTGGTTTGTTTTTTTCTTGTAAGAAATAATTCAAGAAGTAGAGCTGGAGCAATGGGAATGGCTTGCAGGGAAGGCAGGGTAGAGAAAGATACTCTGGAGGGCTCAGTCTGGAGTACGTCCTTGCTGCACAACAGTATGAAATACAGTATCAATTAAAGCTTCCCATTTTTACAGCCTGTGAGAGGTTATATATGGTGTGGGTGGATGTTTGTACTTTAGTGGGAGAGGTGGGTGAGATCCTCCACTAGTGCAGAGGGAACCAAGAGCTGCATTTAGCGAGGGGCTTGTAGGGCTTTGTTTTATAAGTGGAAATAAAGCAAAGGGCATAAAGCAGGTTTCTGCCAAAGACATCTCGGGGCATTTACAGCCTTCTTCCCTCCTCTGCCAAGATGTGTGCCAGGGAAGTTGTAGTGATCCCTCTGCACCTCGCTGGGCTGTGGGATGGGTGTAGAGTGGTGCACAGAGCTCGGTGTGGGCAGGCAGGGTGCTCACTGTGGGATCAGAGCTCAGTGTGGGCAGGCAGGGTGCTCACTGTGGGATCAGAGCTCGGCGTGGGCAGGCAGGGTGCTCGGTGTGGGATCAGAGCTCGGTGTGGGCAGTGTCCCCACCCTGATGAGCTGCTTGTGTGTTGGCTCTGTCCCTCCTGCAAGTGTGGATGAACTCTCTCAGGATGAACACTGCCCTGAAAGCAAACCCAGGTCCCCCCTTGCAAAGCCAAGAGGCCAGCTGAGGTGGAATTTCTACTCGAGACCATGTTTGGGGTTGGAGCATATGACAAGATGGCAGAGGTGGAGGGAGCTTCTTTTTTGTTTATTCTTTCAATCTCCGTGCATCTGCATCTGCCTGCCTGAACGATGCTGTGCTGTCCTTGCCACGCAGCTGATCAGTAATTGTTTCATCTGCAGATTATTTCCTACCTTCCCCCACCACTGTTTCCTCCAAGATGCTGGTGAATTGGATGCTGCTATTAGCAGCCTATGTTAATTTTCCCTGAAGACTGCTCTGCAGACTGCAATCGTTGGGACTTGCAACAACTTCTCATTTTAGTTTTAATTAAACGTGTTGCTTTAAATTGTTTGTTTTTGACATTTACTGCTCAATCTTCTGCGGCTCTTGGAGGTGACCAAGCATTACCTTGTGCCCTCAGGGCAGTCAGGATGTGCTGCTCATGTGGCCACACAGAGATGAGCCAGGGGAGGTGGGGGACTGGCTGTGCCCCACCCCCTTTGGCAGCAAGGAGAAGCTGGAGACACTCTCTGATTTACAGGTGAAGCTCCCCAGGTTTGTACCAGAAGGATGGAGAAAGAGATCTGATCTCAAAGGTATCTCAGGTCAGACTGGATGGAGCTCTGAGCAATCTGGTCCAGTGGAGGGTGTCCCTGCCCATGGGAGAGGGGTGGAACAAGATGACCTTAAAGGTCCCTTCCAACCCAAAACATTCTGTGATGCTGTGATCTTTTCAGGCTTTCTGAAGAGAGAGAGATTCAAAGATTCTGAAATTGGGGTCTCCCGTGTTCACCAGCTGTTCCCAGATCCATAAATCCCCTCTGAAATCAGCAGAAGGAATTGGTTTAAAATAAGTTTTTTCTTTTGCTGTTTTCTCCTCCCAGGGTTTTTGCTGTATGGACACCTGGGTCAGGTCTTTGACAGAAGCAACACTTTCTTGTTGCAGACTGAGTGTCACGTCTGGCTGCTCCAGGCCCTGTGTGTTTCATGTAAGGTGGCTGTGTTTGGGGGCAGCTTTACAAATTGCATTTTATTTCACCAGCTCGTAATCACCAGGGTCACCTCTGTGCCTGTGCTACAGCTCACTCCCGCTCCTGTGTCTGCTTGCCTGGCAAGAAAATGTGAGCAAACGGCTGCAGTGTTACAGACATGAACTCTAAATATTAACATCAATTTATGAACTGTATCAGCGTGGATCAAAGGGATTCCAAGACGGTTTTACAGCATGAACGCTCTTTGCATGAAGAACTAATAAGATTCTGGAGGCTGAAGTACATCATGTTTTTATCGTGGCTTTGACAGGCTTGTGAACCTGCTCAGCTGCTGCCCAGCTCCCCAGCCCTGTGCCTGCCAGAGGCATTCCCAGCTCCTGGGGCAGCTCCATTTGCAAGGGAAGCCAAATGCTTCTTCCTTCTCCTTTGCAGGATTCGCTGGAGTAAAGCCAGCGGGATTGGCGTTGGCATTTGGATGGTGCCAGCAGGAGCTGCTTCAGAGCTGGGACATGTTGCATCCTGAGAGAGGCAGGAGGTGCCCACCCCTGTGGGGAGGGGGCATCTCCTGGCACCTGCTGAGCTTTTACCCATTTACCCTCTGATTTGGGAGGGATGGCACATCTTTGACCAGCTAGCCTACTCAAACCATAGATGGAGAGATGCAAACATTGACTTCTGCATTCATACAACAAGCTTATCATAGCTCCTCTGTGCTTTGTGATGTGATTAGATTTAGGCTGGATTTCTCTGAACCCTCTTCTGATATCTGGAGAGCATCACTGTTAGAGAGCCCCGGGCTGCTGTGTGGGAGCTGGGAGATACGGAGCATTAAGGAGAAGGTTTTTTCTCCAGGAGTCTCATTTCTGTCTCAGCCACTGCTGGCCCAGATGCCTTCTGAAGACAGAGATGTGCTCTTACCAACACCTCCACAATTACATTGTCTAAAGCTGCCCTGGGAGATCTCTTTGCAGCATCAGCTTGACCACAAGGCAGGGTGGGCAGATTCCTTCTTGCTTAAGTTTAGGAGAAGTTGGCAGAGCCATCACCTGCCTTATAAATACGTGTGCTGTTTGTCAGGAACTCAGCCCTGGAGAAATCAAGACTGACTGACAAGAAAACCCAAAGAGTCTGTCAGAATGATCAAGGAAGTGCAATTTAACACTTAAATTGTAACCCTGCTCCTCCCACAGGCAAGGTGGTGCCAGTTTGAGCTGTAATTGCACACAGACATGTACCGCTAATTGACTTCTGCTTTGCCAGGGTGGAAAAGCTCTGGCAGGATTGGTGGTGTTTTGAGGGGATGGGGGTCTCCAGGTTTGATCATCATTGGGCTGGAGAGGTGAGAGCCCATGGGTGCAGTTCGTGTGCTGGAAATATACCCTGGAGTCAAGCACTGTGAGATATAAACTGCGAGTGCTTCAGCTGAGGGAGGACTGAATAAATAGGCTTGTGCTGTTTTCTAATCTATCTATTTAAGCATTTCACCTTGTTCAAAGAGAGGAATAATTTAGGAAAAAAAAAAGTAAAGAGGGTTGGCTTGGATTTTAACATGGTGTGATGCTGTCCCTGGATTCAAAATAGACTATAGAACTTAAGAGTTTGACTTAAAACTATTTAAATTATTCCCAAATCACCTGGTTTTGCGCTGGGCAGGAGAGGGATGGTAAAGCTGAGCACTGTATTAGTCTGGGGGTGCAGTCCTGCCCCAAGACCTATTTCCTTGATTAAGTCAGTACATGTGTGTCCTGGGCATCCAAAGTCTATCCTGTTCTTTGGCATTTTCTGGGAGAAATTTAAGAAGCAGAAGTTTTCATGCTGCCCTGGGCCCAGGACAGGAGAGGGAGAGCTGATCAAGGGGAAGAGCTGATAGGGGAGGAGTTGTCTCTTTGGGCAATGTTCTTTCAAGTTTAACAAGGGGAAAAAAAGGGTCTCTAAAGAAATCAAATAGGGTTATTCTTTGTGCCTATAGAATGAAGCAAGAGGGATCATCTTTCCTCTAGTGTTTATAAAAACCATCTGTAACAGGATTAGAACTGTATGATAGCATAGGGCTGGATACATTAATAGCAACCTATAGTATGACCTCCCATTTCTTCCCAACACAAAATACTAATTTTAGATGAAAAGGAGTTTTGTTGGCCAAGAAACAGTGAATGGACCAAAGATGACAAAAAGAGCAGAAGGAGGAAGAAATACCTGTTCTTAAAAAAAAAAAAAAAAGTTTTGATCTTTTCCCTTGAAAAGAAAGAGAAAGGAAAAGCCAAACCCTTTTGGCTGCCTTTTGGCTGCTTTGTTCTTTTCCCTTGTTAGATATCTCTTCTAAGCTGTTTTATCCTGTTGTGTTCTTGAAAATGATTTTTGAAATGTCAAAACTTCAAGCCTCTTTTGTCAGGGCTTAAGCAATTCCAGTGAACTTTGAAGGAGACCCCATCATGAGAGACATGAACTTCTGATGCTGCCTTAACTCATCCGGCTTTGATCAGTGTTGGGGAAGGGAGAGTGGAAAACACACACACACACAGAAATCCAAACAAATCAATCCCCTGAGGGGCTGCTGGACTTGTGGAGCTGGGAGGGGGCTGTAGCTTCGTCCTGCTGTTCTGCACGCTGCTCCATGGCATTGGTTGGCTCATAAAGCCAACAGCATTTGAGGGACATGTCCTGGTATGGGGTTCCTGGGAGGTGGTGCTGGGTGCAGAGTTGTTTTGTTTCTCTGTTTGCTTGGTTGGTTGATGGTTGCTTTACCCTGAGACCTAAATGTCTCCATTCAAAGGAGATTTCAGCAAGCTTTGAGTGGGAAGCTTGACATTTGTGTCTATGAGGAGACCTGGGAGGCTGGCAGCAGGGACAGCACAGTGGACAGTCCCTCCAGGTGTCTTCAGAGTGTCCGTGCTGGGACCTGCTCTGGGGACTGCAGGCAGCAGCTGAAGGTGTGCTTCAAACTGGCTGTGGGGGTGAATTAGTAGGGTCTGATGTCCTTGAAGATTTTAGGAGGCTGGTTTCCAGGGGGTTCTACCCTCCTCAAGTCCCCCATCACTCCCCTTCCCTCCACCCAGAGACTGCAGTTGGGGAAAACAAATCCAGCTGATGTTCCAGCAAGCTGAAGGTGTTTGAAACAGCTCTTGCTTGGAAAATGTTTGTTCCTCAACCTGCCCTTTCTGAGCTTTTCAAGGTGGTTTTGATAGGTACATGATGGTGACTTTTGAAAACTGTTTTCTACGTGTGGATTCTTTGAAAGTGAAGAGAAAAATTTTGTGAAAAGGCTTTGAAATCATCAGAATTTTAGCTTTCAAAATATTTGTAGAATGCCTTTTTCTGTTATATATTTCACAGGCAAGATATAAATAGATCGAGATTGGGGTGTTTGCTTGTTTGTGTTTTCAGTGGGAGTGAAGGTGATGAGGGTGTCTGTGAATGTCTCTCAAAATCTTGCCACACACTCAGCTTCAGAGATGTGAGAAGTTTCCTTGCTGGAAGTTGTCCCCTCCCTCCTCTGAGGAAAGAAAGGGAGGAAAAGAAAGGGGTGGGGGAGGAAGAAAGGGAGGAAGGAAGGAAAGAAGGAGGAAGGAAACTAAAACTTTTAATTTTCCCAGGTTTTTTCAGACCGAGGTAGAAAAATTTCCATTTTACACTGAGCCTGAATTCAGGAATTTTGGATTGAAATGTTTTCACTGCTGCTTTTCAAACGAACAAACACACAAACCCCCTGAAAAACCTGGTAATGAGGATGATTTCTCAATCAGACCTACGAAAATCAAAATAAGTAATTAATCTTCAAAATACGTGGAGCTGGGTAAGGGGCTGGAGCGCAAGTCTGATGAGAAGCAGCTGAGGGAGCTGGAGAAAAGGAGGCTCGGGGGAACCTTCTCACTCTCTACAACTCCCTGACAGGAGGGTGGAACAAGGTGGGGTTTGGCCTCTTCTCCCAGGGGACATTTAGGTTGGCTATAAAGAAACATTTCTTCAGAGGAAAGGGCTGTCCAGCCCTGGCACAGCTGCCCAGGGCAGTAATGGAGTCACATTCCTGGAGGGATTTAAAAGGTGTGTGGATGTGGCACTTGGGGACGTGGTCCGGTTGCCTTGGCTGAGGGAACAGTTGGATTTGATGATCTGAGAGGTCTTTTCCACCTGAATGATTCCATGCTGGGGAGCTCCAGAGGTCACCCCTCCATCACCCACCTGACCATAGGCTCTTCCCTGCCGTGCAGCAGGTCCTGGGCCAAGATCCTCTGCCAGCTCCAGCCACCTTCATCTCTTTGAATACCAGTGATGCGTCTGGTTTATGGCGGGTTTGCTTGTGTTACTTCCAAGCTGTATTTTAACCAGAAGTGGGGTTCATTAAGTAGGGATTTAATCAAGAGCTGCTGGTTTCTCTCCTCAGTCCTTGGGTGCGGAGGGAGTTGTCTGTAGCTGAGTCTCAAAACAACCGTGCGTGCTTCCCAAGCCTCGCTCTTTATTAGGGAGCTGCAGAAATCAGGAGGAAAACAAAATTGACAGGTTACTACATAGACACCTACATGTAAATAGTAAACACTCCCAAAGGGTGCACGATGCATTCCTGTTTGGGAAAAGAAGCCAGCAATTGTTGTTATTGGTATGTAAGGCTATCTTTAAAAAATCATTGAAAGGAATAATTAGAGATAAAACCGCGTGGCTCTAAGAAACTTCTTTGTGCTCAGTGTTTCTCTGCTTTCCAGTGGTGCTGGGGGGTTTACCCAGAGATTTACTGCTGCCTTGTGTCTGATTGAGATGTATCCTGCAGCCTTGGTGGGGCAGCTCCTGCCTTACTGTGTCTCCAGAGCTGCTGGATTCTGATGTCTAATTCTCATTTGCTTGAGCAGTCAGCAGCTTGGCAGCCTCCATTGGCTCTGGGTGTAGAGATGCGCCTGTGAATATGTTTAGGGCATATAAACACTCTGAGTGTCAAAGACCTAAGTTTATGGGAAATTAGGGCTTGGATTTGGATGGTGCTAAGATCTTGGGATGCCTGAAAATGAGGTCACTCACTGGGATGATTAACTTGAGGCTCTGCTTGTTTTATCCTTTGCATGGATAATGTAGTGCAGGATGAGAGTGGGAAGGGCTCCCTCTTGCTAAGCATCAGGGATCCTCTTCAAAAGGAGATCCAGAGTTTGTATTCAAGCAGGTTCATGTGGGGTGGCTGCTGCTGCAGGTTTATTGTCCTGCTTTTTTAATCTCTTGGCTTTCATCAAAGTAAGTTGGTGCTTCAAAGAATGGTGTCCTAGTCCTTTGCTAAGGTTCATAAGCCTCACAGTTTCATGACAATAGGCCCTGGATGTGTAGACTCGCTATCCCTGGGTAATCTCTGAGAAGGATTTCAATCTTCAGATAGTGGTTGCAAATTTTGCAAATGTTGCAAGTCCTCAGACTTAGTGGAAAAGTGGCTGTGGGTTCCTGCGCTACCTGGCAGCTCCCCTTCCCCACTCCTCCCTGCAGGTTTCTTCTCCCCTCTTTTTTGAGGCTTTTACTGTGGTAAGTTTTGCAAAACACCACTTAATGGCAGAGGTTTTTTGGCTCCTCTCTGATCTGTGCAGCACTGTTATGGAGGCAGTCTTATAATCAATGTAATTGAAGATCAGAGTTAATGAGGACCTCTGTGCCTACAAAATCCCCCAAGCGATGCTGGGCCTCAGATGTTAGATAAGGAAATGATTGGGCTGAACTGAAAATCTATTTGGCTAATTAGATGATGCATATTCCCAGATGCCAGTGGGGAAAAATACATTTTGCAAAATAAAGGAGCGTAAGATTTTGTAAGAAAATATTTTTGGCAGGAATTCACTTCTAACTCACAGGAGGGAGAGGGTGGGGGAGTGTCTGGTATGAGACAACTCATACAAGAAGTTGTGTGTTGGGCCAATCCACTCACCTTCAACAAAAGGTGAACAGGCCCTGCTGCCACTGCCCATCTGTGCCCTGAGCTCCACATGCCTCCAGGACAACTCCTCTCTGAGCTAGGGCAGTGATGCTCTGATTACAGATCACAGTAATTACACTGGGCCACATTTCTGCAGAGACCTGGGACTCAAATCCCAGTAGTGTAAGGGTAGGGCAGTGTGTGGGCAGAGGAGCTGGTGGACCATTTGCTGGAACACATTTCTCTGGAGAGGAATGGTCAAATGGGACCAGCTGTCAGTGAACTCATTATTATTTTGCAGATATTGTCATCACAGCAGTTCCTGAAGAGTGCAGTGTTCTGATGTTGGGCCAAAATGCACTTTTGGGGTTTTTCTTTCAGATTTCCACACTCACCTAATACACTTTTTTCCCACTTCCCCCAGGCAGCAGCTTCGTTGTGAGCGAGGGGAGCTACTTGGACATCTCTGACTGGCTTAACCCAGCCAAGCTGTCCCTGTACTATCAGATCAATGCCACATCCCCCTGGGTGAGAGACCTCTGTGGACAGAGGACCACTGATGCCTGTGAGCAGCTGTGTGACCAAGACACAGGTAAGGGAAGTGGGGGAGAGTGAACACCTTGGAAAGCTCGGAGATGGGAGGGAGAAGGTTTGTCACTGGGTGTTTTGATGCCCCCTTGGCTCACCTCTGCTCTAGTCTGGTGGTAGGCATGGGGGACTGAGAGGTACTAGCAGGGTCACAAAGTGGTGAGTCTGATCAGCAAAATGTGAAGAAGATGGGCACAAGATGGGGATTTGAAATGGTGGATCTCCCAGTTCTTTGGTGTGACAGCTGCAGGCACGTGGAGTTTATCTGCTTCTAAGTTGGGTTGTTCTGCTGTCCAGCCTGGAAAACCTACTCGTGTGTTTACCCCATCTCCATCCCATTTCTTTTCTGGCCATTTTAACTGCAGAGCACCACAATTCCCATTAGTGTGTGCTCCTGCCTGCTGGTTACCTAGGTTGGATGTGTCCTCCAGCCCTTCCTGGTGGAGTTGTGGACTCTACCATCTTTCCTCACCTCTAAATAGGTGTTCTGCTGAGCGTGTTCTGCTGGTGTGCAGCACCTGCCTGTATAGCAGCAGCCAGCCCTGCTGGGACTCAGGTGTGGGGCTGGGCAAAGGACAAGTGTCACCTTCCCTTCTGTCTTTATTGGATGACACACGCTAGTCCTGGAGTCTGTAGTGAGCCAAGAACACAGAACACAGCAAACACCACAGGGTGACAGGACCTTGCATAGGACGGTGGCCTGGGGACTGTGCTGGGTTTTTGTGCTCTGACTCAGCAGCGCCTCACCAGCCTTGGGTTGGATGCCTTCTTGGTGGTGTGGAGACAAGTGTCCCTGGTGGTCCTGGCTTGCTGAGTGTCTGAAGAGCACCCAAACCCCCGTAGCCTTGTAGAGAGGTGCCATCCCAGCTTAGTCCCATGTGAGCTGCTTCCCCCTCAGCCATGAGCTTCTTCACCTCATGTGTGTATGAGATTCACGGCTGCAGGTAAGGATGTTGGTGTCTGGTTCTGCCAGAGGGTTTAAAGGATGGCTCACTGTGGAGAAGGCTTTTCCTAAGCCTCCCAAATCCCCCGACTGTCATTAATGCAGGAATTATAATAAGAAATCGTTCAGAGTCATGAACACCTCATGGGGTGGTGGGGTTGACCCTGTTCTCATCCCTCCCTGCTCAGTTGAGGTGCAAACACTGAACTTGGTCTTACAAACTCATTTTCCTGGTCAAGACAATCTTCTCTTCTTAGTATTCCTGTTCCTCAAGGCTTGTCTGCACGGAGGCACTGGCAGGCATGGCTGCAGCAGAACAGTGGTGCTGGATGAATTCCCTGTGTAGACAGCCCTGGGCATCACCTAAAGCACCAAGGAGGGCTGGGAGGTGCCAACTGCCATGCTGACAGATGGAGATGGTGCAGGAGGAGGCTCTTCCCATCCAGATGTCACAGAGCAGAAGGATTTTTGTTTCAGGCATTGGCAAAATGCAGCCACCTCAGTGGGAGAGGGGAGATGCATTCAGCTGTCCCCTAGTTCAGAGGAGGAGAGAAACAACTCTGCCTCCAGCAGAAGCCACAGGGAGACCGTATGGAGCCAGAGCACGAGTCCCCTGTTGGAAGAGCCCTGTAGCTCCCCTCACCAGCCCCATCCTTGGCAGCGAGCAGGGCTGGCTGGATCCTGGCATGGCCTCTCCCAGCTGCCACTCCTGCTGCGACCCCAGCTCCCAGAGCAGCTTGTTGCTCTTGCTGGATGCCCCACGCTTGAGCAGGATGTGTCAGATCTTGTTTGCAGGGAAGGGAGCAATGCTCATTATCCCGGGAGTTGCTCTGCCCCAGCACTGTGCTGGAGCTGAACCTCGGCAGCTGCTCTGCGGCTCCCAGCCCTGGTGCCCATGGTCCCTGCTTGCCCATGGTGAGGGCAGAGCAGCCTGGATCTCAGCTTTCAGGTCCCTGTCCTGAAATCTGTCCATGGGCTTCTTTCCCCTCTCTCCAAGCTGGGAGTGTGCACATGAATAAACCAGATTTTTTCTCCTCTTTCTGCCAGTTGGATCCACATGGACTGAGCAGGACTGGCTGATGGGGCTGCTGACCTTCATAGCCTAAATCTAAGACTCCCTTAAGAGGTCCAAACTTCACAAGAACTGAAATTAGGCCTTTGGAAGTACCTGCTTGGCCCTGTACCCCAGGACATAACCCTGTGCACCATGTCTGTTCATCACCATTGACCAGCCTTTAACTGATGAGAAGTTTCTCCACCAGGCTGAGGCAGACTGTAACCCCATGATACACTGCATGTACTTTCAGATTTATTTTTATTAATGCCATTCTATTTTTAAGGGTGATTTATTTTTATCACCATGAGAGAGGAAGGCCTGTGGTTTTACTGCAGCACATAAATCCTGTCTGGATTTCAACCTTTTTGGGTCAGGGATTTTATTCTGTCTGTGAGCATCCCAAGTGATGGGTGCCAGGGATTCCCCCGTCCTCTGCCTTCTCAGGCTGGACAGAGCATCCATGAGAATGATGGACTGAAGTTTGTGCTCTTTGGAGGCTGAAAGCCTTTAAAGTTGCCCCTGTGAAGAGCAGCAGAGCCAGCACTGAGGTCCTCCAGCACATTTATGGCTAATCTGACTTCACCCTTACCTGTGGAGCCACTCCATGGCAGCATGGATCCAGCCTTCCTTGGGTGTAGACAGACCTCTGTGGGCAGGACCTATCCTTGGTGGCAGTGCCATGGGCTCCTGGCACACCTTTGGGCAGAGAGCCCCAGGTCATCTGTGCTCTCTCTGGTGACACTCAAGCTCTTACCTCTCGTAGCACACTCTTTGGATTGGAGTTTTGGATGGGATTTGTCTGCACAATATATTGACTTGTGACTCCAGACACCCAGTACTCCTTCAGTGTGAAGAATAATTCCCAGTGAAAAAAGAGGCTCTGAAACACTAGGAAATGCCCAAATCCACTTTGTTTCCTGTCCTTAATTTGCCTTCCCTTGCGTCTCTGTCATGTGACTCACTCTTTAATTAAATGATTGCTGCCCTGCTGACAAATTTGAAACCTGTGTTGCAAAGCCCCAGCTCATCAGAGAATTCAGAGGGAGCACTGACATCTGCACTTGAGCAAAATGTCATCTCCCTCATCCCTCCTGCCTTGGAAACAGCCAAGCTGGTTGGTCTGACTGCAAATCCAGAGACAAATGGATGCTGCTGAGGGGCTCCTCCCTGCAGATGTGACACAGTGACCATGCCCAGCTGCCACCTCAGACGGGACAGGCACCTCTCCGGGGCAGGACGTGCTCCTTGGCTGGAGATGTTCGGCCAAAATCCCCCATCCTCTTGGCAGGTGCTGCCTGTGCTGCTTGAGATGAGAACAGGGAAGGTTTGCTGTCTTGTGGGACTGGCTGTCAGCTCTCCCCACTCTCCATATTTTGAAGAGATGTGGGAGCACCGCCGGTGCTGCCGCTCGTGCCACGCACTGGGATACCCCAGGGAAGAATCCAGGAGTGCTGGCTGCCTCGCTGGCCTCCCTTACCAGCCTCGATGAGAGCATCCCTTTCCAGCAGCATATGCAAATCCTGATTTGTGAGCACAATTACCTGCTTTGTATGCACAAAGCTGATTCACTTGCACATTCTGTGGGCATTGCTGAAGAGACCTGCTGGAGAATCAGTCCCTCAGGGCCAAATGAGGGAAGAAACGGCCTCTGATTTTCTGCTGTCAGGTTTGCTGGAGCAGTGGCATAAATAAGATGGATAGCTACCTTGATTAGCAGGTGCAAATGTGCTGAAATTTTTTTCCCCCATCTATACATCAGGCGTTTCTTCATCAAAATTCTCTCATTGCATCCACAATTGGTAACTCCCCCCCCCACCCCTCCCCGAAGCAGTAAGCACGAGCTTGAAAGAACCAGATGAAATGTAGTAGCAAAGGTTCTTTTCTGGAAATTGGCAGGGGGAGATAAAAAAAAGAAAGAAAAAGGTTTCCATCATCGTCCAAATGGGCCAGTTTGTTACCAGAGCCACAGATGGTACTGCTGTCTGGGTAGGACAGGGGTGTGTTGTGGGCAGGAGGCAGATTAAAGTCATTTTACACAGAGCTATTTTTTTAAAGGCAACCTGTTAAGGGGATTTAGAGGTTGCAGAGCTGAGCATGTAAATCAGGAGATGACCAACCTTGGTGAGGGTGTATTTGTGTTTATGGAAACAGCCGTTCCTTCCCATAGTTCAATTTAATGCCACGCAGGTTCTGTGCACATCAAGTAATATTTGTTTGTTCTTGTGCACTTCTGCTATTTTCGCCTTTGGAGGATCCTGGTGCCTTTATTGACTTAGACTTTTATAGGATGAGGTTCTGTCTCTCTAAGGTATGGAGTTTAATAACTTGGTCAAAACCCATGTAATATCCCATTCCTTTTCCTGTGGTGGCACAGCATGCCTCGTGCACCAAGCAGGGCAGGAGGCAGTTAACTCCCAAGCTAATTTAGCTCCAGGCTGAAGTGTTATACATAAACAGCAATCAGAACTCGTGCCTGCGAGGGGCCGAGTTAAGGTTATCTGTGCTGTCTTTGCACTCTCATTTTCTGCCATTAGAGTGTTTAATCCTGCAGCTGCTAATGTTCTTGTAATGGCATTTTCTGTGCTTGTCTAAAGAGCGCAGGGAGGAGTGAAGAGGGATTGGTTTTGCTGTATGGAGCTGCTCCTGAACCCATCCCCCTGACTGGGCCATCCAGCTGGTGCTGCAGGGGCTTCTCACCCCTCCAAGGCCAGCTCTGGGGCAGTGCCCAGCCCAGAAGGTGACAGCTGTGGCACACAGGCCATCCTCGGGACCTCTCTGCTTCCTTCAGCTCATGTGCGCCTCGGAGGTGTGCTGTAGGAGCTGAGCAGATGATAATAAGAATTAAATCTGTGCAGAGCTTAAACTCAGGCACAATCCTTGGAGGTTAAGCTTGCACTTAAGTGCTGTGATGGATGAGGGTGAGGAGGGTGGCTTGCAGCAGGGGTAGAGGAGGGATAACTGTCAAATTCACTCCAGGTTTTCCCTCCATGCTCTGTGCCAGGTCGGCAGGGCAGGAGCCACTTTCTTTGTGTTGTTCCTTGAGTGCTGAACTGCTTCTAGACAAGTTGCATTTCTCATGAGGATGAAGCAGAGGCTCAGGTTTGCAGAGTGCCATCCCTGAAGAGCAGGAACAGCAGGTGCCAGGGGTAGAAGAGGAGCTTTTCAGAGAGCTTTACTGGGAGGCTGGGAACGTGGTGCTGCAGCTCTGAGTCTCAGTGGCACTGAGGATGCTCTGCTGGGGCTGGTGTGTTCCCTGCAGGGGATGTGTGTGTCCTGAGAGGAGTGGACAGAAAAACTGTGGCTGAGTTCTGTATCCCTTTGGGTGGGAGAGGCAGCCCTGAAACAGGTGTGAGCATGTTTGTGCAATGCTCACACAGCTGGAAAGGTGTGTGTTTATAGCCCCACAGCCTTTGGGATCCGGCTGCCACCCCAGCTGGGGTCTGGACTTGTCCCCAGGATGTACCTGGGCAGCTTGGGGCACAGCAGGGCATTCCTCCAGGACAAGGGGGAGTGCCAGCATTGGAGGTGCTGCCACGGAGCAGGGAATCACGGACACCAGAAGTGCCAAGAGAAGGCTGACAAGCAACAGCTTTGCTCCACCACTGCCAAAGCTCCTCCAGCTCCTTAAATAAAAGTGCTAGTGACAGCACAGAGCAGCTTCCCCGGGAGCACAGAGCCTCCAATTCCTGCTGTGCACTGGGCAGGTGGATTAGGGGGATTCTTGCAGCATTATCACCACGGATCGGCTCTCTCCATAATGAGGCTAACAGGCTTATCCTGGCACGCTGATGGTTCATCCTGCAGCCCTGCTCTGCTGCTCCCAGGCACTGTGGGGACAGGCAGGGAGGGTGTGGGTGCAGTGTGAGACCCCGTTCCCCATTCCAGCAGAAGCAGCAGCACAGTGTGGAGAGTGTAATGAAGGAATAGTTCAGCAACTTCCAGCTTTTCTATAAAAAAAGAGAGCTAAAGCCTCCACCTGTTTAATAACACACTGGAAATACAATATTAGACCTCCAGAGCTGAGCACTGGGACCTGCCCTCATTTGTACTGAGTGAGCAGTGATCCTTCCTTTGGCTGTAACAGCTGAAAAATTGCCCTGGATTACCCAACCTGGTTTGTGGCTTCTGAATCCAAAGGCAGAGGAAGGACCGTGCATGGGCAGGGTGCAGGGTGGTGGCCGTGGGAGCAGGATTCTTGTCCTGGGGGTTGGTAGATCCTGATTCATTTGTGCTCCCACAGCAGCTGAACGCTGCACAGAGGCGTGTGCAGGACCTGTGGAAATTGCATCCAGCTCCAGGTGCAGTTATTTGTCAAACTTGGTTACTTTGGTTGACTTTGGCTTCAAGCTGAGCTTGAATCCTAACTTAGCTGCAGCAGGGTTGAGTGGATAACTGTGTCCATCTCGCATGCAGTTGCTTTGAACAAAGACACTTTAGTTTGGCCTTTTGATGGTTTGATTTTTTTAGCAGCATGTTGAAAAACACACCCTAAAGAGGGCTTAGAGGTGTGGAACCCTGTTCCCCCCACTCCAGGCACTTTATCAGGTGTTTCTAATTCCATGTGGGTTAGCCAGGCTCAGCATCCTCCGTGGCTCAGCATTGTCTCTGGGAAGGATGGGGACAGACTGAAAATAACAGAGTAGTTCAAGGGGCTAAAGAAGGAAGGTGGATGCTGTTGGGGAGAGAGCAAAAGCTCCTGAGAACCTGTAAGAGCACAGCAGGTTCTGCTGAAATTTTTTGGAAGCCCCACTAATTGTCAGTTCATGGCTCATGATAGAGGAATAGATCCTAAACCGTCTGACCCGAGGCGATGGAGTTCCCCTCACTCTTCCAGCTGACTGCAGCACTCAGCTGATCCTGTGCTGGGAGCCTTCCTATCCCATTTCCAAAACTCTGCCAAAGGGGTGTAAGTCACCCTGGGAAACCTGTGGAAAGCTGATCCCCACTCTCTCCTGCCCTGGATCTCCTCCCCAGCTGGTGCCACTACTTGCCCTCTCACTTACTGAAATAAACCTCCCAATAAACCTCCCAATAAAGTCTTGAGCACTGGCTGTAGCTGCTGAAACTCCAGGATTGGAGTCGATAAAATCAATATTTCTCCTGGTTGATAGAGTTCCTCCTTCTGATGCCAAACTGATGGAGCAGTAAACAAGCCAGCAGACAAAATAAACCGTCCTACACCGTGGGAAGGGGGTTCACCACCCAGCACCCCGAGCCATCGATATGGGGGGAGGCATTTGGGCCATGGGATGCTGACCTCTGTAGGTGTTTTTTCTTTACTTGCTCTAATGTCTGTGGCAGGAGCCGAGCGTGAGCCAGTGCCCCAAGACTCCCAGCTCTGCTTTGCAAGCACTTTGAGATGTCTCTCATTTGCAGAGCATATATTTGTTATGTAATAAGTGCCAGGAATTAATGATCCACAGCATGGCTGGGGAAACTTGCGTACTAAGCACCCAAGGAAAAAATAACTTTTTTTTTTTTTAAATCACTGATGGAGCCATTAGGACCTGTGTTAGGCACTGAGAACGCCCCAGCCCCCAGGCACTGGCAGAGCCTGAGCAGGGCCAAGAACTGCCATCTCTCCCAACTCTTTCCCTTTGGAGCAGCAATGTTCCTGCCGCTCCTGTTATGAATCATGAGGTTAGCAGCTTTTGACAGATCATAAATCAGTGCTTCGAAGTCGCTAGGACAAATCCCAGGACATTTAATCTTTAATATTAGACGCGTTTGAGGCAGTGAATATTTCATGAAGGTGCTGTTGCATTTTAGCACATCATTAGCAGTCTCTTTTTCCCCCCCACTCTTTCCTTTTTTTGCCGCCTCTCCCTTCCCAGGCGTCTCTTCCTCAAAAATCTCAGCGGTTGAATCCCCATCTCTCTCCCTCCTGACAATAAAGCTCTTTACTGTAATCCTTGTAAGAACTTGCTTAAGGAGGAGCACGCAGGTAGCTGCCAGTCTGCATTGCCACTGTGGGGGGGGTACCACCTCCCCAGCATCCTCCCCAGGTCCCCACCTCAGCAGTGTTTACAGCTCAGCTTTGCTGCACCGTCAGGCACGATGGGGAGAGGAGGGGAGGGCTGGGGGAAACACTGGCAGCAGCTTGTAGCAGAAGCTCCACATGCAAATCCAATTAATCTTTTGATTTTGCTGTTTCTTGCTCCAGGTTATGTATTTCTACCAAACACTGAATCAATTTGGGCCAAGTGCGGTCGGGTTTCTGGTGTGGGAAATGTCTTCTCCTGCTGCCAAAAGAGAGGAGCAGGGTGAGGCAGCACCCAGAGAGCAGAGGGGAGCAGGGCTGAGAGCCCCTTTGCTGTGGGATGGGGACACAGCATGGGAACTGCCTGTGGAGGGTGGAATTTGGCGGGTCCTGCATCTTTCAGTGGGAGTCTGGGCTGCAGGAGACTCTGCTCTCTTGTCCTGGTGCCAGATGGCAGAACAGAGGTGGGAAGGGGACGTAGGATGGGTTTGTGGTGTCCACTTTGGGGATTGCACAGGGTGGACACTGCTCTGCTCAAGGAAGGTCAAGATCCCAGCTGAGGAGTGAACCCCTGGCTGCAGGACTGCACAGGAACACTGGTTAAGGACAGACCTTCTGCATCATGAAACCCCATCCCCAGCTACTGTAATCATGTAATCCCCTCCCTGAGAATAACTATGGGTTTCTTACAGCTTCCCGTGTCTCATTCTCCACATCTCCTGCTGGGTTTCTGAGCTCCAGAGGCACAGGAGGGACCAGAGTGGCTGTGACAAAGCAGAGATGGGCAACAGGGGAGGAGGGCCTGACTCTGCAGTCACTGACATGCCTCTGGGCCAGAGACATCTCATCCTTCCCTGCTGTGTTCTAGGAGAGTGCAGCTGCCATGAAGGGTACGCCCCCGACCCCATCCATCGGCACCTGTGTGTGCGCAGTGACTGGGGGCACAGCGAAGGGTGAGTGGGGACGTGCTGGGGTGGATGTGCCCCGGCTCCCAGGGTGGTGAGGAGCCCAGTTCTCCTCCCCTTGGGTGGTCACTGTGCCACTTGCCCAGCCCAGGGTTGTGCTCAGCTGCTTTTGCCCTCTCTCCTCCCAGACCCTGGCCCTACACGACGCTGGAGCGGGGATATGACTTGGTCACAGGAGAGCAGGCGCCAGAGAAGATACTCAGGTGAGTCACAGGAGGGTTCAGCTGGGACATTTGGGAAGGGAGAGCCATGAGGACATCCCAGTGGATGCAGCCTTTTGGTCAATCACAGCTCATTCTTGTGCTGGTGACAGGACAAGTGTCATTTGTCTGTGACAGACCTGAAAGATTCGTCCATATTTGGCAGGCAGAAAAGGGTTCCTCTCTTGTCCCTTCAGCAAATGTGAGGACAGCATGCACAGAAACTCCTCCTGGAATAAAGAGAAATGTTTTTCCATCCCCATGTTCTCCTGTCACATCTCAAGTCATTCCTCTCCCATTTGCCTTTCAGGACAAGACCAAACCACTGACTTATCTCATGGTGCCACCACTGCTCTGATGTCTGAGCAGGCAGTGGAGGGCCACCATTCCCCGTGGATGCTCTGTTCCTGTGTGACATGTCTGTCCTTTTGCCAGGTCCACCTACAGTTTGGGTCAAGGGCTGTGGCTGCCAGTCAGTAAGAGCTTCGTGGTGCCCCCCGTGGAGCTTTCCATCAATCCCCTTGCCAGCTGCAAGACAGATGTTCTGGTGACAGAAGATCCAGCAGATGTCAGGTAGGAAGCAGATTTCTCGTTTTCTTCATGCTTGAGTGCCTACATTTCTCTTTAAATTGTTATTGAGGATGCAGTAATTTCTGTGATGATAGGTTTGATTAATTTCCTTCCAATAAGAAATCTGATGTGATGGCTCTCCAGGCTCTTTGGGCTGATAGGTGTATGCCAGGCCTGAGTGTGTAACTCTGAAATCTGCCAGCAGAGGCTGGTGAATTGGTAGGAACCTGTGGCAAGGCAATTTGAGAGTGGCTTAAATGTAATGTTAGATTGCAGTGCTTAAATGGATGCATTTACTGGGATGGAGGGGCTGTCATCTTTCTGAAACTCATACCTGTATCACACCCACCTGGCCACTGATATCTGCTGGCATGCTCATGAAGGGTGAAAAGCCATGTTGTTCATCCAATAATTATATAATTAGATTTTTTTTTCCCTTTTTTGGAGTTCAGTGAATGCCTGGATATTTTGCTGATCACCTTGGTGGTGATTATCCTCTTTGGTCTGGTTTATGAGGGTTTAACTGTAAATTATAAGGGTTTAATTCTGAAGGTATTTAGTGTGTATTCCCCTCTCTCCCATTAAATTAAGATTGAGCATGTGACTGTTGGGTGCCAGGGAGACTCCCTCCCTCCCTCCCTCCCTCCCTCCCTTCCTTCTTGCTGCTTTCTCCTGTTGACTCCAGACACAACTTTCTGACTTGAAAATTCTTGGTTCTATTATGAATCATCTCCCTGGGCGCCCGCAGGATCCTCGTGTCCCCCAGCCCCTTCTGTCTTGTCTTTGTGACAGTGATGAGGAATGGATTTCCATTCTTCTGTCCCATCATCCTGGCAGGGCTGTAGTTGAAGCAAGTGCCTACAAAAGCTATGACAGAGCCAGGACTGGCATCCAAGATGTCCTCACTTCCAAGTGTGTGTGGTTTTGTTGCTAATTAGTGCTTGTTCCCTTTCCTGTGAAAAGAGACTGGTGGTACATATCTATCACAGTTTGGCTCTTTTAGGACCGTTGTTTTTCTTGTCTGCAACAACTTCTGCTTTTCACTTGAGAAAGGAAGGGGTTTATGCTAACATTTTCCAAGCCAAAGTGCCAAGAGAACATTATTTATTTCTTTCCCCCTCACATCTTCATTAAAAGTGCCTCAGTGAAGGTAGAGGCTCAGAAGCTTGTTTTCTGCTCCAGTGCAGTAATTGTCTCTGGGCACTGCTCCTTGTGGAAAAGTCTCTGTCGGGATGGATGAATGCCAGGCAGGAGGAGGGGAGGTTTTGGCACAAGGCTGATGCCTGCTCCCCTCATAAATGGAACCTGAACTGAGAATTCTAGGTATAAATATTGGAGTGGCTCAGGTAGAATAAGGGAGGTGTGAGTTCACGGCACTTGTATCTTACAGGAGTTGCTGAATTATTAAAACTTTAATAAATGCAATAATAAATATTTGATGTTGAATTATGGAAGGTTTCACAGATACAGTGAGAAGTGAAAAGCAATCTATTATTTCTACATTAGAACTGAAACACTTCTCAAGTGAGGAGCTGCAAGCTTGGGATCCTCAGCACCCCGGGGTAGGTGGAACCCTCTTCTGAGGTTCTTGGGTCCTTTCATGCAATGAGAAAGGTATTTTCAGAGCTGCTTATCTTGCAGCCTCTTTTTGTGTCTGGACTAACACAAGCAGCTTCTCAGGGAAGCAGTTTTGGTGGTTCAGATGTTCAGGCAGTGATCCAGCATGTCAGACCAACATCAGAGGTGAGCATGTGCTGTCCATGGTGTAGGTGTTCAAACGCAGCCCCCCTCCCTCTGCCTGGAGGAGTCCTGTTTCCCAGCTTTGGGACTGGCAGCACTGCTGTCCCTCCATGCTGGGACCTCCTGCAGGTGCATCACAGAATCATTTGGGTTGGAAAACACCTCAAGGATTAAATCCAACCTGTGATCAATCCCCACCTTATCACCCAGATCAGTGCACTGAGTGCCAAGTTCAGTTACTTTTTGAATATTTCCAAGGATGGGAATTCCACCACCTCCCTGGGCAGCCCCTTCCAATGCTTGACAGCCCTTTTCCAATGAAGAAATTCTTCCTGAACCTGCAGTGCTTGGGCTTTAATACAGTCCCATTTCCATGGCACAGGGCAGACCCTGGGCTGTGTTACAGCAGCTGCAGCACAGCTGTGCCTCAGCACCTGGCGTGCCCTGTTTGCTGTCCTGTGACACTGGGATGGTGGCTCAGTGCTGTGTTTCTTCTGTGTCTGTAATAATGACCGTGCTGCATTCCTGTAGACCTTTCATTAGTCTGACACCTTTGGCTCTGGGGTCACTTGTCTTGAAGAGTTTAATGGAGGGAAATGGCAGAAAGCCTGCTTTGGAGAAAACAAGTGATGAAGTCTTTACAACTCAGACGGTTAAAGGTTCAAATGTGGTCTTGTGTTTTTATGAAGATGCTTGAGATGCAGAGGGACAGGTGGGGCTCAGCCTTTCAGCAGCTCTCTGGGGAAATGCTGACTCCAGTGCTGTTCTCCGTGTGTTTCACTGCTGGGCAGTGCAACAAGCTCTGCTTTGGGGGACGGGAATGAAGGGCCCAAACCTTCCCCTGCTGCAGCCAAGTCATTAGAGAAACTTCCAGCAAACAGGAGCCAGCAGGCTTCATGCAAACATCCCCCTCGGGATGCTCCAGGGGCTTCAGGGGACAGGACACAGGAGTGTGCAAAACTTGGTGGTGGAGTTTTTAGGGCTGTGCATCATAAATTAGGAATGAGAGTGCTTAGAGTTAATGAAACTTGCATATATAATTTATCAGTGCCCATACTGAGCACCTCTTCCTTGAGCCCAGAGTCTGATCCTCTGCACAACGATCGCATCAGTCACAGCCTGGGACTGTGACAGCCACGCTCACGGTGACATCTTTGTTCAGGTGAGCTTGGCCAGCAGTGCTGCAGGGCTCTCCCCACAGCCTGGGGTCCCAGGATGGGCAGATCATCCCCTGCCAGGACAAGAAATACATCCCAGTCCCACCTTGTCTTGCTTGTTTCCCTTCCCATCTCTCTCTCTCACCTGTATTTCTCCCATATCCTGGTGTTAAACACAGTAGTCTCTAAAATTTTGTTAAACAAATTACTGTTAGGTGTTCAATCCTTCTGCTGGCCTTCCCTGGACACCTTGCCATCTCTCTTTGAGCCTTTGGAAGGTACAGCTTGTCCTGTGGGTCAGGAATTGCTCTAATTGTGGCAGTGTATGGGAAGGACCCACAGCCACAGCCCCCAGGTCCTACTGCCCCAGCCGTGAGCATCCCTGCAGGGATAATAAAAGCATCCCTGCAGGGATAATAAAAGTATCCCTGTAGGGAATAATAAAAGCATCTCTGCAGGGGATAATAAAAGCATCCCTTGGGGCACACACAGCTGTGGGGGACCAAGAGGAGAGCTAACCCTGGGGGCAGAGCACGGCACTGTCAGACTCCCAGTGGCCACGGTTCACTGTGCCACCCGCTCTGCAGAAAAGTTGATAATTTCTGTTGAGCAGCTATAAATCAGAGGCACGAGCCTCAGCTGCTGCCTGACATGACATATAGCTCTATTGTTATGGCAACCATAGAAACAAATAAAAGCCTTGCCTTCGCTTGACAAGCCTTTGAGATGTCCTGATGGAGAGACAAGTGTTCAGCAGCAGAATGAATTCTCTTGAACTCACTGTCGATTTATCTTCGTTTTGCTCCCAAGTGTGCCCCTTTGCTCTCTGAATTCTTTGCCAAAGTACAATCAACTGGATTTTTTATTTCTACTTTTTCTTTATTTGTTTGTTATTTTTATTTTCAATTCTCTCAGAGGCAGAACACTCTGCTCCCCCTCTCTGTGCCCTCATGAGTCCCATCTTCTGTCAAGGATGGGAGCAAGGCTTTTTCTCCCTGCCCATGGCATTCAGCAGCTCAGCTGTGCTGTGGTCTTGCAGCCTCACTGATGCCCCAGCCTTGCAGGGGTTTTGAGTGATATTTTGAAGGAGTTTTGCAGTGATTTGGGCACTTGTGATTTTGCAAGTCAGTGGTGATCACTGTGGTGTGAGGCTCCCTGGGAGTGGAGGAGAATGAAAAATGAAGTGGATGAGAAAGGCAAAGGGAATCTGGAGAATGTGGAAGCAGCTTTGCTGTCCCTGCTGTTGCAGCAGCAAAACTCATCTGTCTGTGCCTTAACCTCCTTCCTGATCCGCAGGAGCACAGATGAATGGGTGTAGCTGCAGGTGAGCATCCCTCAAGGTCAGGAGGTCTGTGTGGGATGGGGTATGGCATGCAGGCAGAGGGCACCCTGCCAGCTCTTCTTGCCATTTGTGCAGGGGATACCCTGGGAACTTGATCTTTTTTCCCTTCTTTTCTTTCTGCTGCCTCTCTGGAGCAGAGCAATGTGATTTCTGGGTGCTCAGTGCCATGGGGACCCTCAGCCAGGAGGCTGGGGGAGAGGGGAAGCCCCTTTTCCAGGCTGTTCCTGGGCAGGGGCCTGTGGGTCTCCTGCAGAGCCTCCTGCTCCATTGGGGCTAATAAAAGGGTGTGAGTGGCTGCAGTCCATGGCCATGATGAATGGACAGCTTTGCATGATGGAGCAAATCGATCATTGCATCATCAGGCACAACATACTCATTTCTGCAGAGGGCAATTCATTACTGTGCACATCACAGAGACACTGCCATCCCCACAGATAACGTCCCTGGGCTTCTTATCACCCCGAGGTGCTGTTGTGTCTCAGAAAGTGGTGGAGAAGCATCTTTTGGTTTGTAACACTGGGATAGAGGCAGCCTTCGGCCTCATCCTCTGGAGAGCAGGGACAGATGCTTTACAGAGAGGCAGCCATCAGCCCCTGCCCTGCAGCTGTCAACTGAGCTTCGTCCTGGCTGCTTACCAGGACTTTTCCTCCTCCCTGCCTCCCGCTGTGATTTATGAGAGCAGGTTAGAAGAGTCAGGTACGTCTCACTTCGCCATGGGGTGACTAAATGGAGATGTAATCTCGCCACAGCCACCCAAGAGTGTGAGCAGCAAAAGAAGAGAATTAGGGGAGCAGTGTGATGGGGAAAGAGGGGAACCTCCCTCCAAAAAACTGGAGCTGAAATCACCCAGGAAGGATCTAGGGTAGGTCAGAACTGAAATGCGGATCAACCCAGCACCTCTGGGACAGTGCAGGGATTTTATTGCCCTCAACCTGTCTCTTCCTGGTCCATCAGCATCCATGGCACCCTTCATGCCCAGAATCCAGGGAACATTTCAGCCTTCCCTCATCCCGAGCTTTTAGTAACTCCTGCTGCAGCAATGCTGAGCTTCTCTCTCTGTGCTCTGCTGTGTGAACTCACTGCATTTTTGAGGTCTTAATGCTGCGCCGTAAAACTGCACAGAAAATGATCAAGCCTCTTAGGGACAGGGGATGTAAATTGGGCCTGGCTCATAGGCAAATCCATCGCAGGGAGCACAGCTACAAGTTTGGCAGCTGAGCAATTGCAGCTCCTCTCGTCCATGGTGCTGCAGAGCCCAGGAGGGAAAAAACCCCAGCGAGTGAACAGATTTTGTTTATATGTTTATTGAGACAATTAAAAATACCCCACACTTGCCAAATCTGCAAACGCTGTCTCACACCCAGAATGATTCCCTTTGATGTCTCTGGGATCTCCTGTCACAGAGTAGGGTTTGGCACTGGGCGCTGTAGCTTCTCCATATTCTCCATATGGATCTGCTGCTGCAGCTGTGTGTCCATCCACCCATCCACGTGGGATGTGTGTGGAGCAGGATCCTGCCAGGGCTGAGACAAGCAGTGGTACTGAGGGTTTGGAGGGGGAGGCCGGGCTCTAACACGCTGTGAATGCTTAGCAGAAAGGGTGATGCAAGGTAGCAAAATGGGACCTCGGGTTCCTGTGTTGAAAGGTGTTTTTCCCTCCCTGTTTGATGTTGTTATTTGTTTTTATGTCGCTGCCTTTGCTTTCTGCTAACCAGTGGCTGGAGTGTGCTTTGTAGCTGCCTGTTCAAAGCGCAGCCCCTTGGCCTCTCTGTTTATACAGCCTCTCTGTACTATTTTTCCTGAATTACAATTTTTTACCCCTATTTGAGTTTTATTACCTTTGCTTTTGTGTGCATCTCCTGCCTGAGAAAGGGACTAGAAGGTTTGCAGGAGGAAGGACCAGGCAGCTCATTCCTTGGCCCGGACAGGGTGTTGGGATGATGCCCGGGTAGGGCAGTGACACTGGGAAATGCCTTTTCTTCAGTTATTTCTTAACACAACTCGGTGAAAAGAACTGGCATTATCCAAAAAACAGTTCTGATGAGATTTCAGTTGCCTAAAACTTGTCTGATGTGGATGGGATCTACTCTTCCTTTCCTGTTTTTATTTCCTGTAACTACTGCTGGATCACTTCAGCCAAAGGACAAAACTAATAAAATTCAGTGGAGCCAAAATGATCCTGGGAGTGTGCCAGGAACCTGCGACAGGCTCCACAGCCAGGGAGGAAAAACCACCTCTGTGGAGACAACAGGAATGGAGATGGACACAAACAGGGCAGCTTTGTCCTTCTGCTTTTAGGGCACTGTGAGGAGATACTGTCCCTTGCAGGCTTGGAAAGGGCTCTTGGAAAGGACATCTCACTGGGAGCTCAGGGAGAGTCCCAGACTCCCTTTTTTCCTGGTGAAGCCAGGATACTCTGCACCATGGAAGAGAGACCTCCAGGTTGATTTTTATGGGGATTTATTAATTGCTAAAGGCAAAAAGGGGATGCACATGCTGCTGCAGAGGAACATGGTCTCACTGTGGAGGGATGAGGGATGGCAGCTCAGGCCAAGGGGCAAAGGTCCCGTTTGATTTTCACCCCAGGGCAGCCAGGGCTGGGCACAACCAGTGACCCAGGATGGCTGTGCTCCATGAAGACAAGTGAAGTTAATTAGTTTCAGCTCCTGCTCCCCAGCAGCAGAGCCAGGGTGATGTTTCCACTCCTCAGTGCAGCGCCCTGCTCCTCTGTCTGCTGCCCTCCAGGGATCTCCTCCACTCCAGAACATCACCCTGGCTCTTGGGGTGATGTATTAGGAAAAAATGCCCTTTGTGCCTTTAGTGCAGCACTTTCCAGGCAGCTCAGGGTAACTTTGCTCATGCACTGCTGCTCCTTCTCATCCCACAGTTTCCACATGCAGGAGAGAGGCTCTGCAGACCCTCTCTGGCCCTCTCACCTGCAGGCAAAGGAGCAAAATCAGCTCAAAATGAGTTCAGAAGCACCAAACAGTTCAATGCATGCTTTACAGGCAATGCCAGCGTTGCACAGAGCAGGAATGGTGTGTCCTGTGTGGCCTTGCCCACCGGCTCACAAAACCTTTAAGGCTGGATCAGACTGAAAATCCACTGCCCTTTGCCTCCACTCTGCACAGGTTTTGTACCATTCCCCTTTTGGTCTGTGTATTTGGTCTCCTTTTCTGATTTAGATATTTTGAGTTCTTGTCAGGGCTTTTTCTAGTCTCCCCAAAGTGGGTTGCTGACTACAGAGCCAAAAGCAAAATCTTCCTTGACTTTTTTCCTGCTGAACATTTCAGTCCTGGCAATCTGGGTGGTGGTGATGCTTTCCTGGGCACTTTGTCGGGAAACTTAACTGTGTTAAGCAAAATATTGTTTTCAGGGACTAAAATCAAAGAGCAGTGCAAAGCTGGAGAGGTTTGGAAGGAGGGCTGGGGAGTGAGTGGGGGGAAAATAACATCAAGAAAATTAGGTGAAGCCTTGCAAAAAAATAATCCCATCTTGGGAATTGCCCTGCTTTCACTGCCTGAAGAATTACTGTGCCATAATCAATTCAGCTCTTGATGTTTTCTGCGGTGTTTTTGATATTATGAGATGCTATTGACTGCAAGAGTCTTTTATCAGAAGTTAGATGGGTACAGTTGGGGACCCACTGCCTCAGGCTGTGCCACGCTCAGGGCTCGACTCCAGCAGGGGTGATCTGAGTGCAGGCTGGGATGGCAGTGCTGGGAAGGAGGGATGGGGATGGACACAATCTCTGTATCATCTATCCAGTGCCTGTTTCACCTCCAGCAGAGGGAACAGAAGTGGCTCATATGGAGCAGACTGGAGAGGAGGCCTGCAGTGGATGAAGAGCCCCCAGCTGCACTGGGACACATTCAGGAGTGTTGGCTCAGCAGCTGGATGAGTTTTGGGGGAGAACCGACTCCTGCCTCCTGCAAACAGGAGGTCTGGGCAGTGCACAGCAGAGTTCACTTATCCCAGATGCCCCAGGGCTGGGTAGCTGCATGCAAACTGATGTTTGACTTTACATGCAAGGCAGAGCTGTCCTGTCTGTCCCAGGCTGGGGGAGTGTCCCCTGCTGCTGCTCTCCCTCTGGCTGGTGGCTGTCCCCCTGTCACTGCCTCCCACATCCATCCCAGCTGTGCCACAGGGCTGTCTCCCAGCAGCAGCTCGTGGAGAGCCCTGCAGAACCCAGCAGCACACAATTAAACCCCAGCTAATACTTCCCTGCTTCTGCCGAGGGCTTAAAGTGACACAAATGAAGCAGCTGAGCATTAAGGCAGGATGCTGTGTAAATATGCACTGAGCTTTCACATGCAGAGGTCTCTTAATTCTCTTCACTCCACATTTCCTTTTTTTTTTTAATCAGTGTGTATCAAACACACACACACAGGCCAGAGCTGGAGGTGTTATTTCTGACTGTGGGTGCTCTGGGTTTGGACTGTGGGTTGTCTGGGGCCACAGCTGAGGAGTTTTAAAAGAGTTATGATAAAGCTGTGACTGGATAAATAAATGGCTCATCAACTGATGGAATCATAGAAGGACAGAATGGTTTGGGCTGGAAGGAACCTCAAAGATCATCTTGTCCAACCCCCGTGCCCATGGTGGCTCTCACTCCCATTGCTGCTGCTGGTGGCTCCAGTCACCACCCTGCATCTCCCTGAGGGAAGGAGAGCTCTGGGGGCAGGGATCTGCTTACCTGGGCCAAGGGCTCAGCTCTGGGTGTGTTGGGAGACCTGGCTGCTTCTCTTCCTTACAGGAACTTCTCAAGGACTTCAGGGAGGAGCAGATCATTCCTACCTGATGGGACCATAGGCAAATCCAAGCCAACCCCTCCCACTCTCCTGCCTGGGTGCTGGGAGCTGGGTCCAAGGGGAAGGAGTGCTCCTGGGTTTTGTGTTGATTTGCCTCAGTACCAGACCGGGGGGAGTGAAATGACTTTTTTGGGGGGGCAAAACCCGTAATTTTTGCCTTAACACAAAAACACCTTATCACTGGTAAGTGATACTGATATAGGAATAGCACTGGCAATGCTATTGACCTGAAGAGCTTTTCATGGCATCTCACTGGGAGCTCAGGGAGGGTTACAGGATGCCTTTTTCCTGGTAAAACTGGGATATGCTGCATCACAGGCAATTCATTACAAGTGGAAACCTCCTTTTTTTACAGAATCATAGCATACCAGGTTGGAAGTGGACTCTGAGGAGTTATTGAAGCCTGCTTTATAGAAAGGGAAAAGAAAAGGAGCTTTTAGTATGGAAAAGTTCATAGCAGTAAAAATAGCACCTGGCTTGCTTAAAAAGCACAAGTGGGCAGCAGATGGACTTGGAAGCACCCCAAGCTTGGGGTGGCTGGGTGGGGGGACACCATGTAATTGGGGAGCAGCCATGCAAATCTGCTGCTTTCCAGGGTGGAAAAGAAACCACAGAAAATCCTGCCTTGGAATGGGAAGGATGGGAGGCTGTTCCTGTGGATGCTGGACATTGTCATCCATCGGTCCCTGTCTCTTGGTGTCATTCCAGCTGTGCAGCTGTGGGTGACAGGGCACACAGAGAGTTGGGAGCCTTCCCACAGATGCTCCAACCACCCCTCTTACACACACACACATCTTTCCCTGAATCACCAGGTCAGGCAGAGTATTCCCAAAACAGCCCCAAATGATCTCACTTTTGGGGAGGGTGTGGGTTTGGCTGTGCCAAGCCCAGCTGGAGTAGCTGGAGTGATGTCCCTGAGCTCTGGCCTCTTGGCACCAGCTGTGACAGCATGACCTGTGTCAGCGTGTCACCTGCTAAGATGGACTACGAGTTTGGCAAGATTCATCCAGTCTGTCCTGGCTTTCCCAGTGGGAGCAGGGCTGGGAGAGGTTTGGGCTGGGAAGGCTGGAGCAGTCTGGGGGGAGCTGAGCTGGGCTGCAGGACCAGCATGGAGTCTGCATTCAGCATCAGTCCTGCAGGCCTGTGCGTCAAGCACTCACACAGGCGCTTCCTCAGAGCAAAGCTACGGAAATAAAACCCAACACCAAGTGCTGGGTGACCTAGTTAGGAAATCCAGGGCTCTGCTTGGACCTGATGCTGCACAGCCCTGGCAAAGTCAGCCCCTCATTTCCCAGGTGGATGAGCTCGGGGGTGATGCGGCCACCAGAGGCAGAGGAGGCCACGCCTGTGGGTGGGCTCTGCCACACCGACAGCCGCCACAGCCCAAGGGGAACCGGGTCTGTGCTGCTCATCCTTGCTTTGGATGCAGGAGCAGGACACCTGTGGCATCTTTCGATGGCACATACGTGCCAAGGAACTCAGGGAGTTGTAGATCCCTGCCCACCCAGGGGGATGGAATTAGTGGGAGAGCCAGGACATTGGTCACAGACATGTATAGCTCTGGCGTGGGTTGCCTCCATCTCAGTTATGCTGTGACAAAATCTTTTTTGGTGGGATTCCCTCTGGCTTGGCCAAGATGCTATTAGCAGGGAGATGGCTTTGGCACTGAGGATGGTGCTGGGCACTGCCCCACGCTGCTCTTGCTCTCTGAGCTGGGCAGTGGGAGCCTGCTGGGGAAAAGAATTCCTGTGACTTCAACATGGACAGGCTTTGCTGCCAAACCCCTTCATTCTCCAGTGAGAACATTAGTGTGAAAATCAAACAGGATCAGGGTCCAAAGGGCTTGAGAAATGGTACAAAAAACTCCCTGTCACATCTCCCAGCACAACTCAAAGGCTGTTTTTGTACAGTCTCTGGGCCATCTCGTGGTTTCATGTCGATCCTTATCCACGCTGCTTTACTCATAACTTCCATGCATCGCTCTATCAAGTTTTCTGCTGAAGTCCAGATGGATCAGGTATTTCCCTTTGCTTAGAAAAAAGAAAAAAAGAAAGATAAAAGTTGTCTTATCATAGAAAGATAAGGGGTGAATCTGATATTCTTCAAAATCAAGAGATAGACACGGAGGGAGGGTACAGGGACCAGCATGTCTGGCAGGAAGTGTCACCCCTGTGTCACTTGTCCTGCCTGGGTGTGCCTGTGGATGCGATTGATCCCTGTGGGAATGTGCCAACCGCCCCACTGGGTCCATGAGCTGCACAAGCTGCCATTGGCACAGCCAAGAGCTTCCAGAGCTTCCACCAGCTTCAAGCCCTCCTGCCTCACCCCATCCCAAAGTCTCTGGTGCCCTCAGTGTCCCCTCCCAGTGCAGATCCCCCCTGCCCTCCCTGGAGTCCCCTAAGTAGGAGGAGTTCCTACCTTTCCTGGTGACAAAATCAATACCAACGGCTTCCATTAATATTCTAGGAATGGCAGAGAAGATTGACTGCCTCATTAGCAGGCATCGTGTGAAACTCTGACAATAATTAACAACTCAACGGTCTTATTTGCTGGCCTATCACAGAAGTATTCAATCAAAAATGTAATTTGCTTGACGCTCCCATTTACCATAAAAAGAATATTCCTTCAAAGTTTTAAATAGACTAATTAAGAGGGAAGAAATACAGGGGAAAAATTATTAACAGTATAGTTTTAATGGGAAATTACTGGAGCGTATTAATAATGCAATAACCATCTTTAACAGTTGTCTGTCAGTTTGTGGGCAGGGGTAATTAAATTAGTCACTAAAGGGTCACTCAAATTAGGTGTCAGAGAGGGGCACCAGGGCTAACGAAGGCACATCAGGAGAAATGCTCTGGCACAAGGAGAAGGGTGAGAGGCTGATGTGGAAGTCAGGGTCCCTCAGAAATCCCCAAGGACCCTGCAGAGGTGGGAATCCCTGGTCACAGGAGGCAGCAGCACCTCCTTGGTTTCGGTGTGCCAGGAGATGGGAGGGGCAGGGCAGAGCTTTGTGCTGGCAAAGGCTGGGTTGTCTCTGGGAAAGTGCTAAGGAGGAAGAGTCTTATGTGAGCATGAGCATGGCCTGGGGTGGCCTCCGTGACGTCTGCTTCAGCCTGATGCTGCTCAGGTTTTTAATCTCTTTCCCAGAGCCAGAAGGCAGCGATGCAGGGGATTTTTGGCAATTTCTTTCAAGGCTTTTATATTCTGTGGGTTTCAGGCTTGCATTCCCCCTTCCTCCGCCCCTTCACCCCTTCTGAAATGAATTGCAGTTAATTTTGGATGTTGTTGAGCCTGGAAACACATCTTTCTTGCCACCAGCCCATTAAAAAAATATATTTACAGTTCCATAAAGCAAAGCCAGCTGCCAAGGTAACGTCCTGCTGGCTCCCTCGTGTTCCGGGCGCAGAGTAAGGATTTGGAGAGGTTGGATTTGGGTTTGCTTCTGTGAGTACAAGAAATATTTCAAGCCCAACAGAGAGGTTTCTACCTGAGAAAATCATTCTGTCCTGCCTGGGGAGGTCTTGTAGGGAAGCAGGGTGCCCAAAGGACCTGGGGTGCTTGGGTGCAGGGCCAGGGGATGCTGCTGCAATTCCCTTTCCTCCTCCCCTCCATCAGTCAGGATGTGAATGCCTCTGGGTCTGAGCAGGAAGGGATTACTCCTTCCAGTATGATTTTTGGAGATTTTATCCATTTTCTCAACTTTGTATTGAAGTAGGACCTTTTGCGTAGTATGACTGTGTGGAAAAACAATTGGCCACAAAGCAGTAATCAAATCCTAGAGGAAAACTTTCATCCATCAAGAGGGACCAAGCAAAGTGGTGGTTGGGGTGTTTGGAGGGCATAGAGGTCTCTGAAACCATCATGCAGAACAAAGACATAAATTTCCATATATTGGCTGTACCTTTGGGCTTTTTTGGGCAATTTTCCTCCTCTTATTTTATGTTTTCTCACTCTCAGGACCTGTAGGTGACAGAGGGGATGGCAAAGCCTGTGTGTTCCCCTGAGAGGTTTCAATTTTCATGAATCAACAGAAGGGTTTTCCTATAATTCTTTCTCACATCATCCCCATTTGAAATTTAACTGCAGAGATGCTCTGATCTCTCTGAAGTGCTTGGGGCTTTCTCCTGCTCTTTTTCTATCATTAAGACATGTATAAAGCTAGAAGTTGCTTTAAATGGGTGATATGGGCAGAAAATGTGCTCCACATGGCACATGGGAGTTAAATACTACCCAGTGGAAGCAGCTCTGGTTCAGCTGTTGGCTCCTCAAATCACTTCAAGAGGAGCACGAGGAGCATCCCAGGTGAAGGGAAGTAGTAAAACCCACCAAAATATTCCAACAACAGAAAGAACCCCAAACCTGTGCTCACCCTTCCTGCAGCCTGGGTGGGCACTCGGGCAGAGGCCGGCCCTGCTCTGTCTCCACATGAGGGGGAATTACGAGCCCTATAGATTATTTTAATGGCCGTATTACTTCCAACTGTGCCTCCACCATCTGTTCTTCCCCAATTACAGATGCAGAAACCCAGCGTGTTTCCCCATTCGGGCTGTAGAGGATGAAATACAAGCGTTGTAAAAGGGTGTATATTCTCCCAACAATGCAGCTGGCACCTGTGAAATTTTCCTGGTGCTTGTTCCAGGTCGGGATGCTCAGCCTGGTCCCTCTGCTCTGCATCCCGGCCCATGCCCGGGCCCATGGTGGCAGAGGGAGCTGTTAATAAAAGGGAGAGGCTGTTTTCCTACAAGATTTGTCTGAGCTGTGTGGGGCAGCTGAATTATTAACGCTGACCAAGCATCTCAAGTGTTACAAAACTCGACAAGAACCTCTTACCTCCAGCGCAGTGATAAACAGGATTGAGGCACGGTGGGAGGGAGGGAATTAAGACAGGACATCAAAGACTGGATTCCATCAAGTAAATCATGCCATTGCTCCAGTAAAAGGGCCCCTAAATGTTTTATTAGGGATTTTCAACAACTACCAAAATTAAGATGGAAGGGATGAATTATTAAAATATAGATTAACTAAACCAGCCAGTGAATTAAACATGAAAGGTGTCTGTCGGGAGGAGCACAGCCACCGTGTGCTGCAGGCATCTCAGTCCTTCAGCCAGGCATGCTGGAAGGGTCTGGAGAGGGTGAGTGTCAGTGCTGGGGGGATGGAGAGCCACAAGCTGCTCTGCCAGGTCAGGATTGCAGTGCCGGGGCACGGAGAGTCTGGCTGCAGGGTCGGGAAAGCAGAATGCCAGGAGCTGCAGAGGCATCAAAGGAGGGGGTTTTACCTTGGGAGGATGCAGGCTGAAGATGTGCAAGGGGCAGCCACGGAAATAATACTGGTGCTCTGTTAAATAATGCAGGAAACCTAGGTGGAAAAAGGAGACTTGCCTGAAGTACTTGAACCAGGATCTGAACTTGCTTTTCCTGTGTGTTAATCTGGTTTTACCAACTCAAAACCACCTGTGGCAGGACAGGAACTGAGAATGGGACTGGGACAGGGACTGGGGATTGGCTCAGGGGTTGTGGTGGGCACTGGGCAGCTGCTCCTCCAGGTTTGATGCTTATGGCACTGGATAAGGGTAAACGAGGGTTTGCAGGGGCCAGAGAGCCCCCACGGTGAGGGGAGGAGTGAGGAGGGCTCCTGTGGCCCCTCCCTCCAGTGCCCCTGGGAGGACAGGACATAATTTGGATGGTGCCAACATCTGGGCACAGCTGGAACAAGGGGTCTGTCCATGCCCCTGCACAATTAGGCCACATTGCTCTGCCCCGGGTTTGCTTCTTGCGCTAAACCTCTCTCGCCTGTTAAAAATAGAGACAGTATCTTAAACCCTTCCTAAAGCAGTGTGATCCCAGTTTGGGGTTTCTGTGCCCTTGCAGTATGACCTGTTCTGACATTCCCCATGCCAGGATATGGCAGCCTGTGCAGGTGAAGCACAGGAGAGAACAGGAGGTGAAGAGATGCTGTTGTCTGTGGTTTGTTTTATTCCAGCCTCTGGGAGGGTGGGAGTATTGTGGGAGAATCAACTCCAAGTGTGAAGCACAAAATGTGGTGGAAATTTCTGTTTGTTCCCTCTCTCCTTCTTCCTCCTCAAGATGTTCAAAGCTCTTGCTTGGAAGTCTACAGTCAAACCCCTGTGAATGCCAGTGGTAGTAGAACTGCTGGGAGCAATTCACAGTGTCTGCAGCAGCACTGCTTTAAGGGGCACTGATGGAACGAGTGGAGGCTTCATTCATAATAATAATAAACCGCTATTTCGCGGTTTTACGCTGCTTTTAATCTTCACAACTCAAACATTAATTAACTGTGTGGCACAGTGGGAGGCAGGTAGCTGCTGTTGTCCCCATTTTACAGATGAGGAGGCTGGAGTGCTGGCACATCCTGCAGCCTGCCCACAGTCAGACAGTATTTCACCCTCTGAGTCTGCAGACGATCCGATCCCAAAATGCCGGCTTCTGCTCGGAGCTTTATTCTTGGGAATGCTCTCCTGTGGCAGGGCAGGCCCTCAGGGCTTTTGATGTCATTTGCATTTCTTTACACTCAGTTTGGTTTTGGATAGATGGAGGTGAATATTGCTGAAGTCAAATGAGAATCTTCTAATATGAATTAGTCCAAATGCCCAAAGCAAGTTCCTTGCCCTCGGGCCAGTGACTGGGCAGTGTTCCAGCTCTGCAGTGCTCCTTCCATCATGAGAAAAACTTGAAGAAAAATGTAAAGCTCAGTCTTTGCTATGATCCCCACTTTTCACTAATATGTCTGGAGAAGCCTGTTTGGATGAAACGGTAAAAATACAACCACTGACTCTTTTCCTGTTTAGAAATCCCCAGGTTTGCCTCTCCAGTGAGCTCTGCCTCCAAAAACCTCCAGCTTGCCTCATTTTCCAAGAGTCACACTTGCTTCTGTGAATTGTTTGCCTCTGCTGCTACTTGTTGGCTGAAAAATTGATGCTTTGGCCCTCCTGTAATCAGAGGGGAGTCTTGTCTTGTATTCTGGGTGAGGCTCTGGGTAATCCTCACCTCTCCTCAAAGGGCACCGGGCTGGCCTCGCTCTCTCACCGCTGCGGTGTGAAGTGAGGCTGAGGGATCCCCCGCTGATGGGCAGTGGGGTTCATCCTGCCGTGGACACTGGGGAGGGGATCAGCCCTCCCTTGCTCCCTGCCCACTCTGAGAGCCCTCCTGATGCTCACAGCTCCCCTCTCTACCTGGGGGCTGCCCTGAACTCTGAGGGATGCTCCTAGCATCCATCAGATCTTCATCCACTGCTCCCCAGTGGTTTGCAGGGTTCATGGTGGGACCATGGAAGGCCGTGTGGCTGTGTGGCTGTTTCTAATGCCTTTTAAAGGTAGCAAATTACATTTTGGGCATCTTCCTCAGCCCCTTGAGGCAGACCTTGGATTAGCATGGAGGCTTTTCTATTTAGTCTTCTTAATTAAGACAGACACTGAAATAAAGATGGTGAGTGAAGTATGATGTGCAGGAGAAGGAGGGTGGTCCTGCAGTGTGCAAATGCTGCTCTTGTCTTTCTTTTTTACCCTTTTTTTTTTAATCTCCTGTCATCAATCTCCTGTTGCTAAATGTGCAGCTAGAGAGAGGGTTCCTAGGCAAAGTTCCTGCTGATGGATTCTGACAGATCTAATCAGGCAGGAATGGTGACGACCACGTCCTACACTGCTGTGAATTGTGGTTCAAACCTAATATCCTTCACCATGACACACTGTGGCAACGGAAAGGAACCTGATGGCTCAGATCTGGTTGGCCTGAGGGGAGGAATGTTCCCATCACATGCACACCTGCCTGTAGCTCTCATCATGGCCTCTGGGACTGGGTCCCTGATGCATTCCTTGCAACCTCTGCCATCATGCAGCTCTACTGCAGGCCTTTAATGTCTCTTCCAAGTGGTGTTTTACCTGTCTAATGCTGTGGGTGATCTCAAGGCCTTACTCCTCCTCAGGAAGGCCATTTCCCTAGCACGTATTACAAGCAGTTCCAGGGCTGTAGGCTGGGACTGGTTTGATTCTGCTCAGGAGTAGCTTAGAGCATCTCTGGGTCCGTAACTAAGCCAATCCTTCTCTAACCATTGGAGATCTGGTCTGTGGGGCCTGGGGCACGGATCAGCTCTTTTTCACTGCCTTAGAGCAGGGATCATCCACAAATGAGTCAGTTTCTCCCTGGGAGTTTGGAGGAGCCCAGAGCAGCCAGTCCTGTGTGTATCTGTGGATAAGCTGAATCCCATGCTTGGCCTCTCAGATCTGGGGCAGGGTTGGTTTGGCCACTCCAGGACCAGCAGAAGTCTCAGCCCTGCACAGGCTGTACACCTGTTCACCTGTTCTGGACAAAGCCCCTGGCACCAGCAGATGCTCAGTTGCAAGAATGCAGTCCTCTGTCATCTCATCTCATCTCATCTCATCTCATCTCATCTCATCTCATCTCATCTCATCTCATCTCAGGATTTGGGTCTGGGATCATCTGTTTGAAACACATCAGACCCAGTCCCGTGGCACAGTTCCAAGTCTTGGCAGAGCCAGCGTAATTCCTGCCTGCCTGCTGAGCTCCCAGGTGAAACACCCTTACATGGGATAAAACCATGCCCTGCTTCAGCCTCTCTGTCTTAACCCTCTCCTCCTCAGGCAAATGATGATGTTCCCTGTTCCACATTCAACTCCCCACTCAATTTATCTTGTTTATTGACCCAAGCAGAAAGTCAATGTTTTCTTCATCTGCCATTTGCTTCAATGGCAGCCAATTTGGTTCATCCGGAAAAAAAATGGATGCAACAGAGTTTAGGATCAGATTTTTTTCCTTTTTTCTTTTTTCCATCCTTTTTTAGATGCTGATTATTCTTTTTTCCTGAACACACCTGGCCCTGGACACAGCTTGGCAGCCTTTGCTATACGATATGGCTGCAGGCAAGGCTAAAAATGTGCAGCAATTACCCCACGAGCTGCAGGGCCAGGAGGGAGCCTGAGGGTCAGCTCATTACAGGCAGGTGATGCTGCAGCCCGGGCTGCCCGTGCCCCCCAGGTGGGAGCTGTTTGTTTGAGAAACGTTGGCCTCTGGAGCTTTCATGTGCATTTGGAGCTCTGGCTCTTCCTCAGAAGTCCAAAGGTGATATTTTGCAGCCATTGCATGGATCAGAGCTTCCCAGGCTGTGGGCTCCTTGTTTGTGCTGGGGTAGGATGTGGGGTGTGTCTCTGATGGGATATTCGTGGCACTACAGATCAGGAAACGCTCGCTGAAGAGAATTGAAGGGGTGCTGCAAGTGCAGGGCTAAACCCAGCCTCTGCCCCGAGGAGCTTGCAAGGTGGGATCAGTGTGTGGCTGCTTCGAGGTCTGTCCAGGCAGTGCCCACAGCCTGGGTGGCACAGCTTTGCAGAGGAGGTAGAAGAGGAACCCTCCTGGCAGTGTGGGTATAGTTTTAGGTAATAACCAAAGTGATTTTATGAGATGTGCCTACTGCACAGGGTGGTCCAGACCTTCCCCAGCCACCAATCCCCATCACCTCCCCTGAGCCAGCAGTGGTGTCTCTCTGATCCTGGGCTGAGCTTGCTCAGGGATCCAAACCAGCACAAACCCCTCTGTTTCTCCAGGGTAGGAAATTCTTTGCTCTGAGGTGCCAACATCTCCAGGTAAGGGTGGGATGGGTGCCTACCAAAGGCAGCAGCAGATCAGGTTGCTCCTCACCTCTGGAGACCAGACCCATGGAGGTGGTGTCCTCAGAAGTGACCAGTGACTTCCAGAACAGAGTGCTGCCCTTGTGACAGAGGCACCTGTGCTCCACAGAGCTGCTCCTGGATGCTGGGCACCTTGGAAAACAGTCTGCTTCAGGTGCCTAGGTAAGAGCCAAACCCTTTTGAAAAGCCTGCCCAGACGGACAGAAAACCCAATGTAAATCTCTCCCCAGGTATAAAATTAATTGGATTCTGACTTCAAAGAGTACTTCTGGAAATGAGCTGTAAATAATCTGGTTGTGCCTCAGTTCCTCTGTGGACATTCATCTGGCTTTTTTTGAGCCAGTGAGTGTTGCTGATGGAAGGTGCTATATATAGCAGCAAAGCTATGCATATATGGATGCATATGCATAAATGTATCCCTAGTAACTGACCCAGGTGTGTGATGTTTTCTATAATACAGCTGACAGGTTTGTTTCCCAAAAAAAGCTCCAATTTTGCTTCCTGTGGCCTCTCACCCTTCTCTTTGTGCAGCTGTGTGCTGTTCTCTGATGTGGGCTGCTTGCTCACCCCATGCCACGGCTGGAAGCCACAGAAGTTGGGATCTGGTGACCCCTGGGATGCAAAGGTGTTGGTGACGGTCACCCAGGTGTGTGTGTCTCAGCGGGGTTCAGCTGGATGGAGCTTTATGGCAGAGCTTGGTGTTGCTGCTGGAGCTGCACGAGGCTGCTGAGCTGTGGTGCTCAGAGCTGGCTCCTCCAGGGCTGTCCTTCCTGAAGCCAGCATTCCATAGGGATCTGCATTCCCAGCACCCATTCCCGCCTGTGTGGAGACGGCTGGTCCCTGACACCCAGTTTCTGAGGAGCTCGGCGCTGTCTGTTCCCGGCGGATCGATAGGAACATCTGTGAAAAATCAGGACATGGATATCTGATCCAGCAGCCCTGGCTGTTTCCTATTTATCTGATCTAATTCTATCAGCGTTTCTGAAGTGCTTATCAGCACCACCTCTTGGCACTTTATACATGTGTTGGAAACCCCCCCCAGTCACTGGGCAATGAAAGAGGTTGAATCTGGGCTGTGACCCCTCCCTCTCCCAGTTTCCCTGAAAAATCCAACTTTTCCTCATGACCCTCATGACATGCTCCAGAATCAGATCCAGAAGAGTCCACTAGGACAAAAAACTTGTCCAAAATACCCCGGAAGGGTGTCAAAGGGAAGGAAAACCCCAGGGAGTCATTCAAACCTAAGGAGAGGCTGAAGTCTGAGTCTCAAGCTGGAATTTTCCATTGCAAAATGATCTGTCCCATGGGGCAGTGTAGGACATCTCTGCTTCTGTGGGGCTGGGGGACTGTGCAGCCATGGGGCCCAGGAGCAGGGGATGGATCCTGTACATGGGCTGGGGTCCTTCCACCTCCTCGCTTGTGTTTCTGGCCCCACCAGCAAGCAAATTCCCAATTTCTCAGCTAGGGAAGCAGGGTGGAGAGATGGAAACTGGCACAGCCAAGCTTCTGTTTGGGCTAGAATATATATCTGGTTTAAATGGGAAAATCCTTTAGATCATGCCTAGGGAATGCTGAATGAACTGGGACCTGAAATCTTGGTTTGCTGATGGCTTGGAAGGGCAAAGACAGGGAGAGGGTGGCTGGATACTCCTGTTCTCTCTGGCATGTGACCTCCCATGTTGGGAGTGGATACAGGTGAGGTGGTAAGGAGATGCCCAGAGCTCCTGATGCCCAGAGTTTAATGGCCCATTCAAGACCTTTTTTAGCCATGTCACGTGGAATCCATGTGAATCTGTATTGTATTTGAACCAGCCTAGGCAGGGCTGCAATCACTGCCTGGTACTGGGGTGGCCTGACCCATCTCATGATGTTTTCAGCCTGTAATAATTTAGGGCAAGAGATCTCAGGCCTTCTGTCTCAGCTTTTGCTTGATTGCTTGTTTTTCTAAGATTTCAGTTTCTCCCCCCCCAGGCAACACTGTTACAGAGGACTGAGGCAGGCATTTTGTGGAGGGTCCCTCTTTTAGAGGCGAAGGACTGGCTTAATTTGCCCAGCTCAAAAGTGCTTTTTGAAAAACTTGAATTGCTGCACGCAGCGTGAAGCCTTGTTTGGTTTTAGCTGCGAGCGCTAGCAGCACAGAGACAGCACTGGCCAAACCCACCGAGTTTGGGGCTGGTGGGGAAGGGGAGCTGGGGGAATGGGGAGAGGAATGGGATATACTGGGACAAGCTGTGAGAGGGCAGGGAGCAGCTGGGGAGAAGCCTGCCCAGGTGATTTTGCCCCAGGGAGAGCTCTGCCCACCAAAGGTGGTGTGATGCTGTGTCCTGCAGCTGCTGCTGGAAAATGTCCTCTTTTTCCAGGCTGAACACCTTCCTCCCTGCCCAAATAAAACCCACAACAGCTCCTCTTTAGCAAATGTTATCAAGTTTGCAGAACTCCAGAGCTGGGAAGTGCCAGGGTCAGTTTGCTGTGCAGCCTTCAGGCAGCCCCTCTATGCATATGCATTATGGAATCGTCTTTAATGGCATGATCATATCCTAGTTTTTCACCTTTGCCTCACTCAGCACAGCTGATGAACCTGCTCTGGGAATGATCTGCATTAATGTGAAGCTGTAAAAACTTCAACCGAAGTCAATGAGAGCTGTACTTTGAGCAGGGAAAGTGTCATTTAATGCTAAGCACTCTGAAAAATCACATCTAAATGTCTCAGATTTGGTGCACGTAACGGAGTGGATGTTTTTTACATCACTGTGCCTGTGCCTTGGCTCCCTCTCTGTAAAATGGGAATGATAACTGGGAGATTGGGAACTTAATCACTTCATTTGTTGTGAAATACTGCTGCTTCTTGGTGTTGAGTAAAGCATAAGCAAGCCACGAGGAGCTAAGTAATTGTGCATGCAGAACAGTGCCTGGGTGGAGTACAATAAAGTAGGAGCTATTTGTCCTCCAAGGAAGAGAAAACAAGATACTGAAAAGCTGCAGAGGAAGTCATTGCAGGGGGCTGAGAAGCTGTGGATGTTCGTAGGTACCCAGGGGTGTGTTTTGGGAGCCTAAACTGAGCTCTGGACTGCTTCAGGCATCCTGGGTCTCCTGGCTGCAGCCTGGCACCATCACCTTTGGCATTTGGGGAGAGATAGGTCCTTAGGATAACCCTTCTGGATGTGGTCTTGGAGTCAACACCCTCATCAAAGGCAAAATTACTGGAGATTGCATTAAGGTTTTCCTGGCAATCTTAATTCTTAATTTCCTTAAGTTTTGGTTATGTGACCTCACAACCTTTATAGTTTTATGCATTGCACTTTTTCTGTGTGCCCAGGCCAGTGTGATGGTTCTGTCATTGGCTTGCCTGATGGACATTGGTGTCTTCCTGGCAGTGCCCATCATATCTGCTGGGGTGGTCAGGGGTGACACAATTCTTGGCAGTGCTGGGTTTCCTCCTGGCAGGTGTCCCCAGGTTCTTGCTGTAGGATTTCTGTCCCACTGAAGCACCTGTTGTGCTCCAAGCCCCTGTCCCACCCCACCCCACCCCACCC
>VZSE01010145.1:1296134-1325734 GCA_013398275.1 Promerops cafer | reverse complement strand
TATATTATATAATTTATCATTTATTTAATTTATTGTTCTATTATATAATTTATATATATTTATTAGATTTTTTTTTTACTCTCTACATATATATATATATGTACAATCAAGCATGGAGGACACAGTATGTCAAATACCAATCACCTCAGAGAAGCTGATCCAATGGGATCAATGCCTTCTTAAGAGAAAAGATGCATGCACAGCTCCCCTCTCACACCCCATAACTGGCCAGCAGGGCTGCAAAGAATTTAAAGAGTAAAGCACACTTCCAGGGCTTTACCTTTATCCCTGCTGCCAGACAGTGCAAACAATTTTAGCTTTTCACTTCTGTTTCTCATCCTTTTTTCAGTCACATTCCCTGCCCTTTTCTATCTCACGTTTCCCACCCTTTCTTCTCTCCATTTTCCCACCCTTTTCCTCTCACCTTTTATGCCCTTTTTCCTCTCCTTCTCTGTAACCTTAACCACCTTTCCTGCTTTTTTCCTCTCTCTTCCCCCCTCTATATAAACACTTAAAATGTTAGAAAAAGGAGAATTTTCCCTCAATTTAAACTCTTAAAACCAAGGGATAACAGGGATTCACTTGCAATTTAAACATTAAGATGATGAAAATAGGGACTTTGCCCTCAACTCAAACCTATAAATGGCATCATAAAGGTTTTCCCCTTCCCGTTAAACTAGAAAATAACAATTCCCCATCAACTGATACCCCTAAATCATGGAAAAGACAGATTTTCTTTCAATTGATGCCCTTAAAATCATGGTGAAGGGGAATCCCCTGCGATTTAAACACGGACAATAATGGAAAAGGAGGTTTTCCCCTCAAACACCTCCTTTTTCTGGCGTCACGGGGATGCTCTGGGGAGGGAGCGGGATGGGACTGAGGGCACTGGGATAGAAGTGGAAAGATGAAACTGAAAAGAGAAAGAAGAGAGATCTTCTCTGCACCCCCACCTGCCCAGGTGTGCCGCTCCCTCTCCCGTGCTTTCCTGCGGCACAGGGATTGTCCCTTTGCACACCCAGGAGCATCCAGGTGTTCCCCCTGCGCCTGCAAACGCTGTCACTGCTGTCCTTTGAGAGATTCCGGAGATCACCCACCCCAGAGGCTCCAAAAACCCCCCTGAAAGCAGGGCCCGCCCCCCTCATCCTCACTGACCACCCCGGGGCTGCTTCACCCCCATCTCACCCTCATCATCCTCACCTGGGGCTGCCCCACCCTCATCATCCTCACCTGGGACTGCCCCACCCTCCTCACCCTCACTGACCACTCCAGGGACTGCCCCACCCTCCTCATCCTCACTGACCACACCTGAGGCTGCTTCATCCCTCCTCACCCGCACTGACCACACCTGGGACTGCCCCACCCTCCTCATCCTCACGGACCACACCTGGGGCTGGCCTATACATTGATTTACGCAGGAATTTCACTAAATCCCACGGACCGGATAATCCAGAGTACGGAACGGGGGAAAACCGGGACCGGATCATCCAGAGTACGGAATGGGGAAAACCGGGACCGGATCATCCAGAGTACGGAACGGGGGAAAACCGGGACCGGATCATCCAGAGTACGGAACGGGGGAAAACCGGGACCGGATCATCCAGAGTACGGAATGGGGGAAAACCGGGACCGGATCATCCAGAGTACGGAATGGGGGAAAACCGGGACCGGATTTTTCCCGCGATACGGAACGGGGGAAAACCCGGGCCGGATTAGGGCTCGATCCCGGAAAGGGTGCACAGGATGGGGTTTGGCGGCCGTGTTTGGCGCAGACGCGCAGCGGACGCTGCACACGGGTACCGAACACCCAGCGGCGGGGAGAAGCCGTTCCGGGGCGGGCGCTCGCGGGATGACACGCCCCGGGCGGCCCGCGGCAGGAGAGGAGTTTTGGTGCTGCTGCTCGCCGTAGGTGGAGCCGCNCCCCGGGAGGCTCCCCGAGCCCGCGGCGGAGCCCCGGTGTGCCGGGGCCTGTGCGGCCGCCCGGCCCGGCTGCGAGCTCCCGGCACCGCCGCGCTGCCCGAGAGGCACAAACCCCTCCAGCCTGTGCCCGGGCATGGACACAGAGCTCGCAGCGACTGCGTAAATACTCGCGCGTCTGCAGTCGTTCCGTACTCTGTCCTGCACCCCCCTACTCCCCGCTCCTCAAACATAACTTGTCTCGCTTGCAAAACACAAACCAAATCCTCATCCGTGGCAGCAGAGTTATATATATCGTAATATAACGATACTTATCTGTGTAGAAGTACGTCTCCAGAGGTTCAAACTTGATAAGGTTATTTTGAAGCAGTTTATGAAACGCTTCGTAAAAAGAGAGTTACGATTGTTCATAGCTGCAGAAAGCTGCCTCTGTGTGCCCTGGTCCAGAGGGCAGGGACTTCGGGATCCCCGCAGGAATTATTCCATAAAGGACTGTGCTGCAGCCCAGCTGAAGGCTACTGTGATGTGCTGCTTTTTATTAATGCTGCTCAGTTCTATAGGCTCCATGTTTTAGAGCTGTAAACCTCATCCAGCTGTGAGCCCAAGCTCTAAAAACAGATCCATCTGTTTCTTGGTCTCGAGGATTTTAAAGTAACAGTAACGAGAGGTAATTTTGCACCTGTAGAATGTAATTATGTGGGTTTTGGTTTGATGAGGAATATTTGATCTGTTGGGGCTGCTGTGTTTTGGAAGCCTGTGTTTTCTGGTGATGTCAGGGTTCCTCTGGCTGGCATCTCTTCCCCCCAACAGCACCACTTGGCTTGGTCTACCTGTCACTTTGCTGAGCAATGCACATTTAAAATGGGAGTTCTTCCCTTTGGCTTGGAGCTTTGCACGTCCTGCATTGCTTAGTAGCACCCTGAGGATGATCAGTTTACTAAGTAGGGTATAAAATATCCAGGAGAAATCAGCACTTCCTCGGTGAAAATGAAACCTGTAAACAATTAGTCACTGCTGTGCAGTAAAAAAAATGTGTATCCACCAACTGGGTGTCTCCAGAAATCACATGATCATAGTCTGGTCCATCAGATGGCCTTTGGAATATTGTGACAAGTCCTTTACACTATGGCTGCAGTTCTTGGAGGTATATTTATGTGTGATTGAAATAAATGTTGTGTCTCCAAATTCTCTTCAGTCCTTACCCTTCTGTCTCCCTGAAGTAGTGTTTATTCAATAAGATCCTACAAAGCCAAAGCCATGTATTAAGACTGCTTAATATATATATTATACTGCTTTTCACCAGTAGGTTTATTGTGTCAAAGTCTGATGATGACTCTCATCATGGTTTCTGTTTCTTTACAAGCTGGCTGCAGAATTCCCATCAGAAGACATTTTTTTAATGACAGCTTCCCCAGTTATAAAAGCTGTAACTAATTTCAAGCAGGTAAGAGAGACTTAATTTTTCTCACAGTGAGACGTGTTCAAAGTTTATATGTGCAGATAATTTAGAACCCAGTGGTGAAAATGCTCATGACTTTGAGCTTGTTTTCATATTAGTGTGACTGCAGTGGTGTTAGAAGGATTGATGAGCTGTTTTATAGTGGTGTTAGTAAGGCTGACGAGCTATTTTGTAATGATGAGTAATTGGTGAGTACATTCACACCACTCAAGCAAAGGTTAAACCAGTACTTACACGGTTGAAGTGTGTTCAGAGGTACTGAAGCTTTATTTCCCTGCTTTATTAGTGAGTGAGCTCTTTTAAGCACTGAAATGGTATCACAGTCTTGCTCATGTTTGAATTTGGGGCAGAAACAGCCTTCTGACAAGTAGCAAAAGAAGGGATAGCCTTCTGGGAGACTGCTGTGAGCTTTATCTACTCCAGCAGCTGGTGATTCAGTGACATCTTTCCTGCTGGTTTGAAAAAGGAAATCAAACACATGCATGAGTTCAGATTTGTGGCTAGAAGGGTCATTCAGCTGAGTCTGAATGGGAGTCTCCACTGGGAGACTGCTGGAGTAAAACTCAACTAAAGAATGTTTTCTGAAAGTGCTGACAGCAGTGCCACGAGTGCCAGTAAAGACATTTGCACAGTGCAGAGATGCAAAGTCTGTAATTCACATCAGTGGGAATTTACTCATCTGAACAATCAGGGAAAAGCTAAGCACTATTGGAAGGCAGCAGCATCTAAGTGTTAGACAGGAGCATCTTAATTTCTCTCTGAATTGCAAGCATGGTGTGGCTTCTGGTTCCTAGCTGTGTTCCAAACTGAATATTCAGTACAGTACCAGGCCTGGAGGTTTCCATGCAGCCACTCTCTTTTGGAAAAAACACAAAATTGTCATCACTTATTTGAATGTTTTTCAAGTTCTGGTTTGCCTCTTTGGGGTTTTTATTTTGTTTGTGTTTGTTTTCTATTTGATGTTGTCCATTTCCCCCGAGGTCTCTGAAATATCAGATGGTGGCTCTGGATGAGTTATTTTATCAAAGTTACAAAAAAGAGAAAAACCAGGATTTTAACACTACGTCACATAAAATAAAAAGCAGTGTTAACAATTCTGACAATAGACTTCTTTATGGAATAAAATATTGTAACAGAGCAACTGCCAGGGTTCTCCATTTTGGTTAATCTCTATCTTTAGGGTTATCATGTAGTACTTTGACTCTTAAAATAGGAACAGGCATGAAAAGATTCTGTATTGAAAAAGGAACTTCTAGCAGTTACATGATAACACATCTTCAGACAATATCTTTATGTTGTGACTTTTTTACTATAAATGAACTCAGCACCTTCTGGCAAAAGCTTTAGAAAAAGAGATGGATAAATGATCCATGTTTTTAAATAACTCTTTTTCCTACAGGTCTCCAAAACACTTGAGGAATTTGATGTTGAAGAGCAACCAAGTTCCCTATTAGAAAAGCGCTATCCCAATATTAGAGTTACACAGTCTGGAGTAAAACAGTTGAAAAGTGATGAACACGTAAGCTAAGGTTTTCTTTTTAATTTGTTTTTTCAAGTTATATATAAAAATAATTTAAGAAGTAGCTGAATGTTTTGGGTGAGAAATTTTGTTCAAGAACATTTTAGTTATTGAATTGGTAAGTTACCAAAATTACAAGAAAATACTTCTTAATTCTAATTTCACTTGCTGCTTAACATTGTTTTTCAAGAAATACATACAGAGGACAAAGTAAATCTTGAAAGAACCAACATTTCCACGTTTTCTTCCTTCTGTTTAGCAGGTAACACATTGCAAATATCAGCAATGGATAGCATGTACACACCCTTGTTAGCTCTGTGTCAACATGTTATTTTTCACTTCACCTTGTATGAGAAACTCACATTCACATCCAAAACTGGTTTTGCTCTCTTTTCAAATTTGGAGATGTAATTCCAGGTAGATTCTGCTAACATTCTGGATCCAATGGTTTTCTTATATCATTACTAGGATAGTGTTTTAATATAGGTCTTGGTGGACACAAATAATTAATGTATGTGGATTTGGAGGATCTTTTGCCCAAACCCACTTTAAACAATGCAGCTTCTAGTTTGTAGAACAACAAATAATGTGATAAAATGTTAAAATTTAAGGTCTTCTTTCTCAGAATGATGTAGCTTGTTTAGTGCCTCCACTTTTTCTTCAGCAAAGAAAAGATTTGCAGTCTTTCTAAACTGTGTCCTGCCCTGTGCCTGGTTAACTCAGAGCTACAGCTGTTGAAATGTTTTGAGTGAGATTCTCAGTTTCTAATGTATATTGTGCTAATGTATATTGTACTAATGTATATTAGTGCTAATGCACTAATGACAGTGCATAGTTCTGTCCCTGGGGCCCGAGGGACATTTGTCAGGTAGGAAACAGAACTCTTTTGGCACAGCCAGTGAGTACAAAGTGCCACCAAGTGGTAAACTGGATCTTGCTTTGAGTACACTGTGCACACTTCCCATTTTATTGGTCACATATTTGTGGTGAGTGTGCTGGGAATAAATGACACAGTCAGAGTTTGAAGCCCCTTAGAGCTTTGAGTATCTGCAAATTACTGTGACATTAAAGAAGAGAAAGCTGATGTTCTCTTAGATGTCTTGATTTAGATGAATTATCTTAGATGAACTGATTTTCCTTTTCTCTTCACTGTTAACAGAAAATTTACACTGAAGATGGGAAGGAATACATATATGAAAAGCTTTGCCTGTGTGCTGGAGCCAAACCAAAATTAATTGCTGAAGGGAACCCATATGTGTTAGGAATCCGGGATACTGACAGTGCACAGGTAAATGTGTTTTGGACTTAAAAATGTGTCATATATTCCTGCATCTGGTGCAAAATACCAGAATTATTGTGGAGTGAAATGGAGAAACAGAAAATAATGTTTGTTATTATATATTCTTAAATAGGAACATTTTCACTAGCAGAAGAACAGCCTTATAATGCCACTAAATTAATTAGCTGCTATGTTTGTTAAGTTTATAGGTAGCTCATACACATTATTTCTAACGTGATAATATGGAATAAACAGTATTTTTTCACCCTCCAGGCAGAACCCAATTGGAAAATATAAAGAGGAGGTAGGCACCAGTAGAAATTTCCCAGGGTAGGTGTGTGTGGTACCTGGTACAAAGGGCTGCTTTGTACACTGGAAAGCTACTGAAGGAATGACTTTTTATTCTCTAGTGGTTCTACTGGAGCTTCTCCTCTTTGTACAGAAAAGAGTTAGAAACAGTCAAAGATGTGGGAAAGTTTTCACCTGAGAAATGACTTAATACACTAAAAATTAAGCTTGGAAGGCAAAGGTGAAGTCTCACTGCTCTAGGTCTTCAGAATTAGAGGAGGCAGGGTGAGCACTGCTGCTCTGTAACGTGGAACTGCCATTCACAAATGAAGCTGGACCTTGAGGATAAAAAAAGGAGTTACATTTTCAAATAATCTGAAGTGAAATTGAAATTGTTGTTTGTTTCAACAGCTTCTGTTACAGGTCTCAGCCTAGCTATATGTGTATCAATAGTCTGAGAAAATCAAGACTAAGCAAGAAAATACTGAAAAGGATATAGTTGATCAGTGTGAGGAAACATGCTCTAATTGACATTTTTCCTTTCTTAATGCAGGCTTTTCAGAAGAATTTGGCTCGAGCTGAGAGAATAGTGGTGGTTGGAAATGGTGGGATTGCCCTTGAATTAGTGTAAGTGAACAAAAAATACATAATCAAATCAAATCTTTAACAATGCAATGCTAAATCTGGTGTCCATGAGTTTGGGAGAAGGTTGACTTGTAAAATTTTATCTCTTAGAGCATTTAGTAGCAAAATTGATTCCAGAGGGTTTTTTTGCAACATAGTGGTTCTTACTGACACATAAAATTAGGAAAGCTCCAGAAGCAGCTTTGACACATAGATATCAAGAATATACAGTTCATGTTCCCTAGTGCAAACAAGATCCAAATGCTTGTTTTTAGCAGTGGGAGTCTGGCAGAAATGCACTTCTTTTTCATTATGGGGAGCAGGAAATACTAATTGTTAGTATTATAAATTTGATCTGCCCCCTCACCCCCTACCCCAGTTCAGTCAAGGCTGTGCTGGTGAGAAAGTATGACTTATCAACTTGAAGAGATATTTTTTTTAATGGGTCCCTTATGTAAATATTTAGAAGTGGATTTGATAGGTTGGAAAGTCTTGGATCCCCTAGTTCTGGCTTCTGGAAGGAAACCTGACACACTTCTGCTTGTGTTGCTGACAGTCAGATCCTTTTCAGGCAGTCTGTCACTTTATGCCTTGTTTAAATGTCCACAGGTATGAAATTCAAGGCTGTGAAGTAATCTGGGCTATCAAAGACAAAGCCATTGGGAACACTTTCTTTGATGCAGGAGCAGCTGAATTTCTCCTTCCAAAGCTCACTGCTGAGAGCCGAGAGACTCCAATCGAGTGCAAAAGAACCAAGTACACAGTGGAAGGTATGGGGTTTAGTTTCCTGGCACTGCAGCAGCAGCATTTCATGTTAAAGGTACTCTTAAAATCAGTCCATTTAGCAGCTTGGGATAAGGCTTACTGTCATCATTAATGACATTTCCTTCTTCAGAAACTGAGAGTAAAAAAGCAACATAAAAACCCCTCCCGAGTTTACGTAGACAGAATGTAATACAGTTTCTTGCAAACTGTAAAAAAAGTACTTAAATTTATCTGAATTCCCTGTATGCCTTCTGCTGAAGCACTTGTTCTGTTCTCTGTAATGTTTTGATGGGAACTATCTCACCATTATATAGGAAGGAGGTGTCATGTAGTAAGATACTGGAGGAGCAGATGAACCACACAGAGCATCATTACAGGTGGAGTGAAACTGCAGTCTCAGAAACAACAATTACCTAGGACTGCATCAACAAACATCACACAAACTTCTGTATGACCAAAATCATAACAGAAAGAAGAGCATGGTTCTAGACATCAGGCAGGAAGAATAAGGATATCACACTTCCCTCTTCCCCTCTGGCAGCCAGATGGTATTTTTCTGTTAATTGAGCATCCTTGTGGTGAATTCTGAGGACAGGGAAGTATGCACACTAAATCTGATAGACTCCATCTCTTTGCTTCAGGAGGTGAGGAGAAGGGAAGACCTACAGGAGCCTCTGACAAGCTGGGCAGTGCCTTAGGCCCTGACTGGCACGAGGGCTTACACCTTAAAGGGACTAAGGAGGTATGGGTATAACCTTGCTGTCACATTTATTTGGGTGCTGTGGGTATGAGCACTGGGAAGAGTTCCATGTTTGCAATAAAGCAAAAATCCTCACATTTAATTTTTTTTTCATTTATGAATTCCTTAGCTGTTAGGTGTTTGCATCTGTTTTGCATTTAAAAAATGACCTGTCAAGGGTGATCAGTTAGACCAGCTAAAGGATGTTTAGGTTATATAGCAGCTTAAATCAGTGGTGGTTTGGCTGTTGTAGGCTGTGGAACTGTGTTTGTGTAGTGGAGAATAAAACAAGGCCCAAATTCACAACAGGTAACTTTCCAAATTCTGGCTTGAGCTCAGAACATGGTTGAAGTGTGGGTTGATGGTACAGAATATTTTTTCTTTTTACAGTGTTTAGAACACTGTATTATTGCTACCAAAATTTAAATCATGATAGAAAAACAAAGGATTTGCAATCCTGAAAGACAGAAAAAATGAGTTTACTTTATTCTGTTCTGATAAGGTTTGAACTCTCTTCCTGTAAGCTATGGGGAACCTGAATATGTTTTCTGGCATGCCAGAAAAATCTATTGTTGTGAACTTTCAAGGAACATTTGGCTGATTGCCATTGGCTATGTTTAGATCTGTGCCAAAAAGAGGGAAGTGTGGGAGTCCAGCTAGTGGGCTGGGATATATGGTGAGGGGTTTTCCAGTTGAGTCATATCAATTTAGGAGAAGATATCCTTGCTGTTATCAATCTTGTGATTGCTAATGATTATGTTTATCATTTTGTCAATTTTTCTTTAGTTTTCTCATAAAGTACATATTGAAATACTGTGTGAAGTAAAGAAAATACACTTACAGCAAGAATTTATCCAACTGCAGCAGACTTCCTTGACTTTTCCTAAAGGAGAGGAAAATGTAAAAGCAGATGAGGGTGAGTGCCCCTGCTGATAAGATGTTGAAGACAAATCTGTGCTGGAGCATGTTTGATCTTGTTTGCTGTTTTAAAGCAAATACAGTTTTGAAAAATAAATCTTTTATCTCTATAAATTGAGGTCTAGCAGTTTACAGTAATCAAATTTATGGGCTACAGTTAAATTACAAAATCTTATGGGTCAGATACTTTTTTCCACAAAGTAACCAAAATCCTGTATGAAGAATATTCCATCCTAACACAATCCAATAAAGTAATATTTTAATAGTGAAGTTAAAACAGGAGGGAAAAAACCACCAACATTTTGTATCAAAACTGAAGTAAACCTTCAAAGTAGAGGAAAATATCCTTTTTTTTCATGAATAATTATGCCTATAATTTCCACCTAATTAAAATGAACATTTAAAATACTTTTAGTAGTCAGTTACTTTCAGTGCAAGTCAAGTCTGTGCTGTTCTTTCAGCTTTTGAGGCACTTCTGTGCATCTGTAAATTTCAACATAAAAGAATATTTGGCAATTGCATACTTGAGAGAACATGCCACAGGACACAGTATTGACCCCCCTACAAATGAGGATTTTAATTTAGGAAAATTCTGAAGAAAGTTATTAGTAGGAGTTGGAGCTGGGATCCCAAATAGTTTTTTCTCTAGTTCTGAGTGATGGTAAGAAAAGCTATAGGTAATCTCTGATAATTTGTTCCTTTTTAATTTTAATCTTTCTTTACCTATTCAGTTACCTCAAAGGTTTTGTGGGTTTTTTTCTTTCATATCTTATCATAAGACATAATTAATAAAATAACTTATGTTGGTTACATTCTCGGGGCAAAATTTTCCCCTTTTTCAGTGCTGTGGCCTGTATATGTGGAGTTAACAAATGGAAAAATTTATGGATGCAATTTCATTGTCAGTGCAACTGGAGTTGTGCCAAATGTTGAACCATTTCTTGATGGCAATAACGTAAGTATACTGATTTCTTTTGGAGCTTTTCAAGTAAGGTGAAAGAAACTTTTTCAGCTGGTTTATGCTTTTGTTCTGACATGAAACATGGATTGCTGAAGATTTAATATTGTGCACCATCTCAAAATAAGGCACATTATGTTGATACTGAGATATCCAACATGATACAAGCATGTATGATTTGTGGTCTTGGTTTATTAAGTTGTTCCCCAGGTGTATATATATACAGTATATATGCAGTATTAAGCCTGTGCAAAGAGAGAAAAGCATCTATATAATTGGCTAATGTGGCAAAAATATAGAATAATTTCCGTGTTAGTTCTGTACCATATTCTTACCTTATTAATCCTGACATTTGCTGCTGGAAAGGAAGCAACTATTTCCAGTACTTTTTATCTGGGCACTGAGCTGTCAGGTGCTCGTGTTCATTGAGGGAAGTCAACCTGAGTCAGCACCCAGATGTGGATGGTGATTCCAGAGTTTGTAACTGCCATGTGAATTTCCAAGCCTCAAGATCATTTTGTTTGTGTGTTCCGTGTCTGCTCAGCAACAACTAAAACATCCCTGGGTTACTAACACTGTTTTCATCACAAATCCAACAAACAGCCCCATACAAGCTACTACTAAAAAATGATCCCAGACAAAACTAGGATGCTGTGGTATTTTGGGTTAAGTGGTGCCATCTGATTAGGAAGTGAAAGGCTGTGGTTAAAGAAATGCTGAAAACATAGATCTGATGTTGAGCCACGAGGTATTTCCAGGCCTATGCTATAAGATTAGATCAGGAATTAAGTTTTTGCAGTGGTATTTTCTTGCCTTGGCAAAAATACAAAGACTGGGTGTCCCTGTAACGCACAGTGTGATCTGGAATTTGGCAAGCCCTGTGACTGACTTCCCTGCCTAGGTATCAGAAACAGTCCTTTGAAAACCTGTGCTGTGCTCTAGAAATAATAGTGACAGTCGTGCTTTGTACCTTCCGTGGAGGCCTTGCCGCTCAGGAGAGTCTCAGGGTACATAACAAAGGAGCAGCCTCGGCTCCGGCTCCGTGCGGAGGAGGCGGAATGACTCGCCAGTCGTGTCACTGCTGACGTGTGCACACCCTGCAGTTTGCCCTGGGTGGAGATGGAGGACTGCGGGTGGACGAGCACATGCACACGTCGCTGCCAGATGTGTACGCAGCTGGAGACATCTGCACGGCGGCGTGGGAGCCGAGCCCCGTGTGGCACCAGGTGCGTCCTCGCCCGCCCCGATCCTCAGGGGCTGCGCACCAAGCAGAGAAGCCCTAAGCAAGTGGATAATCCTGGGTGGTCGGTGGCTGAGCTGTAGGGAGGGGGCTGGAAACCCAGCTGGCCAGCCCTTGGGGGTGTTGCAAACACAAAGTAGCACTGAGTGCTCACTGATGGTCTTGTGACTTAAATCCTCCCCATTTTCTCTTCCAGATGAGGCTGTGGACCCAGGCTCGGCAGATGGGATGGTATGCAGCAAAGTGCATGGCAGCAGATGCTTTAGGGGAATCTATTGATATGGATTTCAGCTTTGAACTATTTGCTCACATTACAAAATTTTTCAATTACAAGGTCAGTACAAGTCTGATAGTTGTAAACCACTGAGTAACACACACTGCTTGCTTATATTCACTTGCTGATACTGAGCAGATGCTTTAATACTGAGAAAACAGGTTTCTTTATATAGTAATTAATCCTAGCTCGGATTTTCTCCATTTGTACTAATATTTCAAGGGGAAGATTTTTCAGTCCATTTTGTATTTGCAAGCCAGGGGTGGGGAGAGGGACCCTAGGGACAAATATTTCTCTGTTTGCATCACTTTTGAGGCCGAGAACTGTTAGCAGCAGAAATGCTAAAAGCCACTGCAATGTTCTTATGAGAGCTTTTTCCTTTGCCTTCTGCTAGGTGGTGGTTTTGGGGAAGTACAACGCTCAGGGCTTGGGCTCAGACCATGAGCTGATGCTGAGGTGTACCAAGGGACACGAGTACGTGAAGGTGGTGATGCAGAACGGCCGCATGATGGGAGCTGTGCTGATTGGTGAAACGGACTTGGAAGAAACCTTTGAAAACTTAATTTTAAATCAAATGGATCTTTCAGCCTATGGTGAAGATCTCCTAAATCCAGATATTGATATAGAAGATTATTTTGATTGAACAATACCCCATTCAGATTTTGTATGAAGCTTTGATACCAAGTCATACATCTTAGAAAACTGTTTTCTCAGGATTACCAGAAGTGAGGGATAAATGCAATCCTCTATCAAGATTCTGGGTTGATCGTGCCAAAATACTGACTGGTTACTGCCACAGGTACCAGCTAACTGTGCAATCTCTGTCAAGCTGGCTCAGATGGACAGAGAACAGTTTTAGGGCACTGGGTGCTCAGAGCTCTTGCTACCTGGAATGTGGGTTGCAAATACATGGCCTTACTCCATTTTGTTTTTCCTTTTCCCACCCCCCTCTCCACACGTTTACTTCTGAAATAAATGTATTTTCTACTCAGTTAAGTACAGAACACAAGCTTTGCACAATGAAAGCCAGGATGAGGTGTCAGTTGAGAGAAGCTTTTAAACTGCTTGTCCCCTCAGCTGTCCAGGTGTTGGGGTAGAGCTGCACTGTACTGCTAATGCCAGCCCTGGACAGCAATTGTTTTATCCTGGCTTTTGATTTTGTTCCACAGTTGCTGCCTGGGAGTTGCTATTTATTTTGAGTCAAATTGGGAACAATTTATTGTACTTAGTACAAAGCTGGCAGTACGTATTGAGACTTGTCCCAGACGAGTCAATTTTTTTTAAGAGAATGACTGTTTTAACTGAATTTTCAATTTCTCAGCTAAAGGATGGGTGGAAGACTATAGGCTTTAGTCACTGTCACAATTTTACCAGGAAAATAAAGATGAAGAGCATGTTCTTAACGATATTAGTTTTATATTTGTTACACTTAAATATATAAGGGAGAAGAATTAAAATGCAGCCACCCAGAACTTGCATTTATTAGTGAAACTGAACTTGCCTTTTTGATCTTTGGCTGCTAAGATGTTAAAAGTAAGAAAATAAAATTGAATCTAGCACTCAGCATATGTGCCTGAGAATACTTGCAGGCAGCAGTAGCTGTTGAGTTTTTCCTAGGCTGGCAGGTTGTCTTGTTTGTAAACTTAAATTTAGGTACTTCTGCCAAGCACAGAAGTCATAAATTTCTAGTTGAATAACAACCTAGAGAAGTCCAATTTTAAGAGCAACAGACATATTTCAAAAGGATAAATACACATAATATTTCACTCATAAATACATACAGTATCCACTCAAACATGCCACAGTGGGGGTAGGGACACATGTCCCTACTCAGAACTGCAGAGATGGCAATGCCCACATGGGCTGGAAGAACCAGCCCTGGCACAGCAGCAGCTCTGACCCAGCCAGGGCTCCAGAGGAAGGAGCTGGAGCAGCCCAGTGTCCAGCTTTCTGATGTCACTCCCCGGGGCTGGTGACAGCAGCTGCCCTGGCGAGGCAGTGCCCTGGCTGCAGTGGAGTCACTGCTCAAGAGGAGAGTCACCTGCACAGCAGGCAGAGGGAACAGGAGGTGACAGGGTCTTTGTGCAGAGCTAAGGACCACCACACCCTGTGCTGCAAAGGAGGGAAACCTCAAGAGGTGGAGACTCCCACGGGAAGGCAGTCTGGAAACCTCTGCACCTCTGGCAGTCCTTTCCAGGCTGCATGAACCTGCCACAATGTTACTACATACTACACTTCAAAAGGGTTAAAAAGGCAGCATGGTCATTACACAGGTTTTGTAATCATTGCTCTATCCTAAAATATGCACCAATTATTCTGATACAAAACACTTTTTCCTTCACTACTAGCCTTCTAGATTTCACAGTCTTTAAGATATTTGTTCCCTGGTCAGTGTTTATTAAATAAAAATAAAAATACCATTACTAAAGCACCAACTGAACTTACACACTGCATTGTCCATGGAGCAGCAACCATGATTAGATCCTAAATGTAGTCTGTGACACTCAGTCAATAACTACTGCTTGGTCACTTCCACCTGCCTGAAGCTTAGGCTTCTTTGCTTTTAAGTTAGGACCACAGCTGGGCCGTTTATGCTCCTGTGATTTCTTCACCACTGAATCTTGGACAGTCTTTGATCCAGTCTGGGCATTTTCTCTGCTTCCTTTTGAATTTGAAGATTGAGATGGTTTAACCTGTAAGATTTAAGAATTCAATTAAAATTCTAACATTGTTTTCCTTCTTCCGTGTTCCCACACAAGAGAGAAGATATTTACGAGGTCGACTGCATTACTACAAAACATGTTTTGAGCAGATGCCAAATCATTAAATTAAGCTCTAATGGAGAAGATATCTATATGGCAAATCAGAAGAGATATAAATACCTTGAAACCACTTTTCCTGTTTGTTATCCCTTCCATGGTGATGACGTGTCCCTCGTTTTTCAGCAGCCGGGCTTTGGGTCCCACCTTCAGGTAGGATATTGTAGCAAAGGCTGTGAAGCTGAAATCCTCCCTGCAGGAATTAAATCACTGTTACAAGGGAAGGCTGGAGGCCAGACTATGCAGGGGGAAAAAAATCATAGAATCATTAAGGTTAGAAAAGACCTCCAAGATTATCAAGTCCAACCATAACCCAGCACTGGCACTACACCATGTCCTCAAGAGCCATATCCACGTTTTGTGAACACTCCCAGGAATGGTGACTCCACTTCCCTGGGCAGCCTGCTTCCATCTCTACAACTCTTTCCATAAGGACAGGGACACATCAACCCTTCTGATGGATGTTCCAAACAGCAGCTTCATTCTGCTTTATCTATTCAAGTAGACAGGTGACTTAGAGCTACTCTCATCAACACTTAACATAATTCACTTTGTGGACCTCTACACACACAAAAACACTCAGAGGCACACCTGTCAATCTCTTGAAACACATGGAGGAAAATGAGGAAAAAAGATGTAATAAGTCATCTGCTCACCCTCTTAATAATATTAAAAAGGCTGTACGGAGAGATGCAAAGAAAAATTAAGACAAAATAAAGGGATTAGATATTTGTAGATATTCTTGAACTTATAAAATTATATGAGAAGACAAAACAGCACAGACAGCTTACAGAGGCAGCTCTGTTAGTTTCACTATGCTTTCTTAAAATTTTTGAGTACCACTTTCCACATTAGCCAGTCTTTCTTCACTTAGACATCATGTGGGCAACCTCATTTGCTTTCCTTACCCATGGAATGTGAATGAGATCTGTATGAAATGCAGCCTTCTCCAAAATGAATCCTGCTGCAGATTTGACCATTCTACCTGAATACAGAAGACCCCAGCTTTTAAAAATTGCACAAGAGGTAGCATTTCAACTGTTCCTCCAACTTTTGAAATGGGAGTATAGCAATATTTGAAGGGTTTTTAAGACTACATTAAATGCATCTGAAATAAAAACAAGACTACAGAATGTATCCATTAATGTTATACAGAAGTAACAAGAGAGCAAAGAAAAATGACTGCGAAATGTTAAAAAACCAAACCAAAGAAAACAAAATAGTTATCTTACATACTTCAGGTACTGCTGCAGCAGTAAATGGGCAATAATTCTCTCCAGCTCCTCTCGAGGGTGCTTGGGTGGAGTAACTTCAGGCACCCTGAATTTGGACACACCTTTCCCAGACCAGGCATCAATTAATTTCAGTGGGGTGAGTTTCTCACTCATGCTGTCAGCTTGCTCAAGGATCTTTATTAGATCCCTGCAGTATCCTGTTACATCCATCTTCTCACACGCTGCAAGTAAAAGTGAAGGAACATTTAAATAGAAAGCTCTTTGTAATTATAGATATAGTTCTATGTAGCTATAAATACATATCTTTGTGCTGTATAATAGCATGGCTTTTTTTGTTTTGCTTTTAAACTTACTTAACAAAACAGTAACTTTTCTTCTGTCAAACCAGGATATATTTATACTCATTATCTTTGCATTACTGAAACTCCCATCTGACAAACATTTGTACTTGTATTTGGTGTTACAAACCAGAAATTATTTCAAAGCATAAAATTTGCAAGGTAGATAGTATGTTACTCTAGAACTGGATTCCTTTTCCTCACCCCCAGTGTTATAATATTATGAGAAAATTAGAGAGCATAGAGGAGGTGAAGCCTGTGAGGGAGACATTTCTTCTCTCTAGACATTTACGGGACAAAATGAGAGAGGCATAAAAAGCAATAATTACAATAATTAGCTTCATCATCCATAACAATTCTGAGCACCAACACATCAATGTAGTACATAATGATCATCCTTCTCCTCCATGATCAGATCATGGCACAGAATTACCCCAACAACTCCTCTCATACTAAGGATTAAGTACTGAAAAACAAGTACTATTGCTAAGTTTCCTTAGAGCTTGCTTAAGTACCAAAAGGCCCTGGAGGTGAAGAAGCAGTAAACAGGATATATTTCAATTTTATTACATCACACAGCTCCTGCAAGCCTTGGGGACAAGCCAGCTCCCTACTCTTCCCAACCTGTGATCCCAGTGTACATTTCACCTAATCCCCATTTCTAATTAGGAGATAACAAGACATTGTTACTTGCAAGATTTTGCTAACTACTTTTATTATATAATAAACCCTATAATGAAAAAAAGTTGAATTTTGGTTTGTCTACTTTACACCTCAAAAACATAGAGGGAAATAAAGTCTAGTTAAGGGAACAGCTTTGAATACAGAATTGTTCCTCAGTTTTTTTAAGTGTTGATCACTATATTATCCAAATACTTTCTGCAACAGATACGTGATATGAGGAGATGGTATTTTCCACATATTACAAGAATTCACCTAGGTGTTCCTCAATGAGATTTAAGGTGATTTTGTGCATCCTTTAGAGATGCCCAAGACCAACTTTCTCTCAGCTCTCCTTTCAGAGCTTTCTTGCTTTCCATGAGGTTTCCCATGTTTAAGTCACAGCACTCACTTTATAAGTGCAACAACAGATGCTTTGTTCATCTTCTGAGTCTTTCAGCTTTCTGATGGGTACCAAAAATCCCAGCAAAACCTTGAATTAAGAGTGCTCAGTTGTTCTGCACACCTGCCATGTGCAGTTCTGACACAGGAACATCTTGTGAGTGTGCAGCACTGAAATCCTCAGGGGTTTTTCCAGACAAGTTGTGAGAGGGCGTGCAAACTCAGAGCCTAAGTGTGAACAGTGTGGCATGCAGGGGCTCATCCTCATAAAGCTTTCACACCCAAACAAATCATGAAACAAAACCTGGCACACAGCAGAATCCTTTTAAAACAGGTAAGCCAATCTCTCCCTTGCCCCTGCTTCCCTTTTGGGAACAGGTGAACAGCTGAGCCTGAAAAACACCTAAGTGTACAAGCTCAGGCAAAAAGCCAAACCAGGAAGTACCCTGCTAAACACCCTGAACTTGGCAACAGCAGGCCACCAAAAACTGATATTTAAAACCAAATCTGCACCTTGAAAACAGTCAGTGATACAAGCACAGGCCACAAAATTTGCTTATGGTTTTTCTACAGCAGGCATTTCTTTCAATCAACTTTTCCCATGTTCTCTGTCCTTTACCTACCATTCTCTCTACAGCAGTTATCACACATTCTGTTGCAGTTTGCAGAATCCCACACTTCATCAAAGTGATGGGCTATGAGCACCCGGCGACACCTGAAGAGCAGAGAGCAGAGGGGGGCTGTAGAACCCAGGTGCATATGTGACACCTGCATTATACATCATGAAAATGGCAAAAACATCCCTAGGGACAGCTCAGATCTCAAAACAAGCGTGAAGAATTCTCAGAGGAAAAATCAGAGAAAAAATACTGCAACACCAGTATTCCCTGTCAGCTATGGCAGCAGGGATAATGATTAAACACTGGTGTAGGAACAGTTTGTTGCAGCACAAGAGTGTAATCTGCAGTTTCAAGAGAATGGAAAATGGTAAGAATATGAGCTCATTGTTCCACTGAGGCCACAAAAGGCTTTACTGGATGCACCAGTTGTCCACAACACAGAGACATGTTTTCCATGAAGTATTCCAAACATCCCAGTGAAGCAGTTAACACACGTGGATTCCTACGTGGCCATTAAACACTGTGGCTTAGAGTCAAAACCACAGAACTCCTGATTTCCTCTGACTGGCATTTGAAATCCAGTGTTTGTTGACAGATATTTCACCTCAACACAACCACTTCCAGAATTGTATCCTGAAGCTGGCAAGCTTGTTCCTGTTTTTGTGGGTGGTTTTGTTTGGTGATGGGCTCATTTTGGTTTTGTTTCAGGTTTTTTGGGTATTTTTTCCCAAATCCCCCCTAAAAACCCCAACAAAATTAGCCCGTTTGAAAACTAAGCAACCAAGCCACCACAGTAACTTACTTGTTCATATCTTGGCAGTAAGATACCATATCATACAGCTTTTCTTGGCCAACATTTTCCATCACCACCATTGAGCTGATTCTGAATATGTCTCCAAACCCATAATACAAAATGCAGTCAGCTTTTTGGTCATCTCTACCTGCAATGCATTAAAATGAACAGATAATTAAAATCTCAACCAATTGCCCCTCAAGTTCCTTGACAAGCTTTTCTCCACATAGACTCAAATCTGCCTTTAAAAAAGTAATGAGATGAATAACACAAAAAAACCCAAAACACTGCAAAATGTTTTTGGGGGCGCAGTTTGGCCATAACAGGTATTTAGGGCCACTAAACATTGATCAATTCTTAAAACTCCCTGCTCCAGACTCCCCATCCTACTTGTATTTCTGAAATTCACAGAGTGATTAAACATCATCTAGAAACAATCTGAGCAAACCACATGGCCCAGGTGCTATACAAAATAAAAAAACTAAATATTGTATTTCAAATCTATGTCACATTAGTCTGGTAAGGCACAGATTTGATAGAAAATCAATTATTTAATAAAATGCTGAGTGGAGGTCTAGAGACCCAGTTATTCTTTGCTACACTGCAGAAGAGGCCTGGTCATGCATGCAGTTTAAATTTAAAGCCTCTTTACAGAGGCAGTTTCCTTACACCCTTTGAAAACTGTCTCAAAAGCAAGAGACTTAGCACAAATGCCTGGAAAACTGAAGGACAGTTTTACTGGTTTAATGGATGTTAAATGGCAACTTAGCAAAAGCCACTTCCTACAGTACCTGCACGTCCACTCTCTTGGTAGTAGTTTTCCATGGACTTGCTCATAGAGTGATGAATTACAAACCTCACATCAGGTTTATCAATTCCCATGCCAAAAGCAACAGTTGCCACTACAACCTGGGAAAAAGAAAAAGGTTAACAAATCATCAAGATACCAAACCACAATTTGTTTAAATAAGACATAAGTCCATAAAAAGTATTTACTTAACCTGGATCTGATTTGTTGCCCATCCTTTATGAACTCTGGTTTTATATTTAGCATCCATGTTCGCATGGTAAGTCCCTGCCTTGATTCCCAGTTTCTGCAAACTCACAGTAACTTGCTCAGAATCCTTCTGAGAAAAGCAGTAAACAATTCCTGCACAAAAGTGAGAGAAGCCTCATTGTAATGCCTTAAAAATGCCAAACAATCCCCAGCACTTAAAAACAACTGTGAAAGTTTTATTAGCTTATAAAACATGTAATTAAAAAGCGTTATACAGTCTTTGTGCCTATTTAGCCCATGGTGTTGGTATTCATGAAGGAAACTTCAATTGCCAGCTTGGACCTGAAGGCTAAAGAGGAAATACAGCTGCCAATCCATACAATCATGGAAGCCTTCTACCAATGCTCCAGAAGGACAATGCCTATTAAAGCTTCTTTAAAGGGGTGCTGTGCCTTACGACATCTACAGCATCTTACCGGAGGTTTCATTAAATCTGCTTTTTGTCATTAGTCAGGCTGGGCTAAGTCAGGGATTACACACAAAGCCATGTGATTTTTCATCATCTTAGCACAGTTTGTGCTCAGGGAGCTGCTCCTCACAGCCACAGAGCTCCAAGCAGAGACAGGGACAGACTGCTGCTCCGGAAACCTGGGTTCTGCTGCCTTGGCAAGATGTCTCTCCTCTTTATTTCCACGACACAATTTAGCCATTACACAAGTCCAACTTTCACAGTTCTGCTTTTATCTGCAATTCAACCCATAACACCCATTCTGGGCACTCAGTAACAGATGACTCTTATGATCAAATATGAAAAAACACGTTAAAGATAACAAGTATCCTGACACAGGGATAGTAAATAATGTGTGATTTAAGAACACAGAGATCACCTTTTCTGAGCCTTGCTTTTACAATCTTAAAACTTCCTATTATTACCTGTGTAAACACTGTTCTACAGACATCAACATTCCAGTTCAATGCTTCAGAAGATACAGGCAAACAGTAAAGACATTTAAACACCAGTGAATGAAGAGAAATTATCAAAGGTATGGATCTTATTAAATTTTATTTATTCTATTGCTGGATGTTTAATGTATGGTGAAGGCAGAATTTCTCTACATGCTTCAATATAATTTGAAAACATCCCAACATCCTTGCAATGCTGAAGATTATGAAAGATAACACGTGTCTTTTTTGACACTTCTTACCTGACAGTCCTTTGTATCTTCCATTAATGGTCTTAACTATGTCCTCAATGAAATCTTCGTTATTTGAAGGCTTATGCCGAACCTCAAAAATATATTAAGCACGTGTCAGAGTTCAAGTGGGCAAACAATCTGCCAAACAACCTTATTTTACTTTTCCCAGTATAATAAACACAACCATTTTAAAAAAAAAATTACTATATTCTTTTTATGAACAGTCAGATTACAACTCAAAAGTAATACTGACAAACCAAAACAAACCTGCAAGCTTCCCCCAGGAAGCAAAATAAACCAACCTGTGGCCAAAGTGAAAATACAGCATAACAAAAATTCACAACCTTTTTCCCATCATAAGACATATTTTCCAACAGGTTGAAGCAGTCTGAGCCTGCTGCCTGCCTCTCCCCCTGCAGGAGACAACACAACAGCAGTGCAGCCAGAAAACCAGACCTACCTCATAGTAAAGGTTGGGCCTGTTGAAGGAAGCAGTAAAGGTAATGCACTTCTGAACGTGCAAAATGTTCTGAGCATCCTTTAAAACATGGTTGGTGGCTGTTGCTGTCAACCCAATCAAGGGAGTATTGGGAAACTGCCTTTTCAGGATACCAAGAGACTTGTAGTCTAAGCAAGAAAACAAAGAGGAGAAAGAAAAATGCCACAAATGGAAACTTAAAAAAGGTATTCATGTAGATAGTATTTAATGGGGTAATACTGCAATAAACGTTATTACTGCTAATCTACTACACAACTAATTTATACATCCAAAGGAAGTAAAAAGCAGGTTGCACTTATCAAAAGAGATGTCTTCTAATTGAATTTTAAAGAATCAATCACAGAATCATTTGGGTTGGAAGACACCTTAAAGGCCATCTTGTTCCAACCCCCTGCCACAGGCAGGGACACCTTCCACTAGACCAGCTTGCTCAGAGCCCATCCAACCTGGCCTCAAACACTTCCAGAGATAAGGCATCCATAACTTCTCTGGGCAGCCTGTGCCACTGCCTCAGCACCCTCAGCTCTTCCTAACACCCAGCCTAAACCTAAACTCAGTTTGAAGCCATTCCCCCTTGGCCTGTCATTCCAGGCTCTTGTAAAAAGTCCCTCCCCAGTTTTCTTTTAGGCTCCCTCCAGGTACTGAAAGGCTGCAATTATCAGCCACAATTCAGAAGGCAAAAATGTATGGAAATAAGAATTCTTAAAAAAGTTAGAAAAATATGAGTGCCATTGTCTTAACCACCATTCAGGTTATTTTGCAGATCTGTTTTTACAAACAGCTTTTGAGTAATCAGAGCTTTTCTAATAAACAAGCGGAATTTGGACACATAGACCAGACTGTAATAATAAAAAAATTTAAAGGCTCAGTACTGACAATCACCTGCTGCCTGTGAACAGAAGTGCAGCCAGAGGTACAAATCCAAATTCTACCCTGCCTGCTGAACTAGCCTGGCTCTTGGCTCAGGCACCACTTTTGAGCAAAACGGCTAAGAGTGACTTTACAGTTAATATTGCTTCAAATCAGGTTTTCCTTCAAAGACAAAGAAACAGTAACCAACAATATTCTACAGTCTCCAAGACAGGAACAAGACTGAAGCACACCTTCATTCCCTGTAAGCGAAGGGCATTTGTTTCCACTTGCTTGAGAGATGATTAAAATACTTCTCATGAATTTACAAAATGCTCTACCTCTTTCATCAGAAGTGCCAGGGAGTGGTGTACAGAATGACACTTTCATGTAGCAGGAGATTAAAGGTAACTATTGTCCATACTAAAGATGCCAGCCAAAACCTTTGATAGTAAGAAGCTCCAATTAAAGTAAGCTGAATAAGTCATTTTTCAGAATATTGACAGCAAAATCTACGTTGAAATCATCATTTGCATGAACTTAGCTCCCGGACGATTTGTGAATGACGTCCTTGAGCTATCACAGGTACCTGTCACACAGTAAGAATTCACTTAACACATGCAGGAAGCAGCTGGCCTTATTTCAGGCCCAACTCATTATTCACTGATGCCTGAGGAGCCCTGCAAGGGGATTTCTGGGGAGCATACCAGGCCTGAAGTCGTGGCCCCACTGACTGCAGCAATGCACCTCATCCACGGCGATGCGAGCCAGGCTCCCGGCCTGGTAAGCCTTCTCCAGCTTGGACATGAACATTTTGCTCTTTGCAATCTTCTCAGGGGTCACATAAATGAGCTTCAGCTGTGAATTCTTCTTCAGCATTTCAGTGTGGACCCATTTCACATGTTCCTGCTCAAAACAAAACCAGACAGCAGGGGGTAACAAACTGGGACAACACACTGAAGATGCTTAGTGCTAAGGTTCTTAAGGGGTGATTAGCAATTCCTAAGGTGTAATTAACAGAGACTGATAAAGTGTTCCATGTATTGACCACGATAAAAGCCTTTGTAGAAGATCACTATATATAAAACGGTCATTTTAATACTTAGATCTGTGATGGAACTTTGAAGAAGCAAAGTGTTGAATATGTGTCTTTGCTTCATCGTTTGGTATCAATATTTCCCCAATAAACTGTGATGTACCAAACATCCCTGTGATACTACAAGTGTAAAATAATTCCTTGCACATGACAGTGGTTTTTATTACTGAGTTTTCTGAGTGCTCTGCTCAAAGCAGGCTTCAAGTTTGGCACACTGCATCAAGCCACTTATCAAATCCAGTGTCATGTGCAAGTTAATGGTCACAGCCTCCTGCTAGTCAGGAAAATAACTGTAAAAAAAAAATTGTCTAGTAAGAGACTGGGAAATAAGTTGCTTCTTGGCCTCTGGATCAAACAGCTCACCACCCTATAGCAAGAGATAAATAATTATATGTAAAAGCATGCACTGCTCAACATGGTAGTATAGGACAAAAATCACCTACTCCAAGACTAGAAACTGAGTAAAAATCTACAACACACATCAGCCAAAGGTACTTCACATCCTCTAAACAGCCCAAAGAAATCCATCTATTCCACAGAAGGTGCTGGCTCCCTTGTGCTGTTGTCACTAAAACATGAACACAAGACAGTAAATGACCTTCCCCTTACCACAGCACCCTTCTGGCCAGATGCCTGGAACAGCATAAGCTGATAAATCTGGCTCATCCATTCAACACTCACAAGTAACTACACAGAGGGCAGACACCAGCACATACACCACAAAACACATGAACTGAAACACACCTTGCTGCTTGAGGCATTTAATAAAGCTGCAGAGACACCAAGCTGTTCCAAAACCATGAGCTGATCTTCCATGAGAGATATCAAAGGACATATCACCAGTGTGAAACCTGTAACAATCAATCATTGTGCAAACTGAGCAGTTCACATGTCACAAATATCTCCTCTAATTCTTTTTTACTGATGCATCAGCCCTGCTCTGAAGAAACTGCCAAATGTAAGCTTAAGCTTCATACACAGCAGCAGACTCCCCTCCTAGACAGCTGACAAGTGAGTGCCAGATAACACAGGGATAATTCTTATTAAATGTCCACAACATACACCTCCTCTTAGGGTCTAGACCACAAACAACTGTGCTCCACAGACAGAGTATAAAAATATACAAAAACAAAACAAGCTGGATATCTGCATCAGGAGGTGCTGATCTGCCCCAAACCAAGCAGTGAAAGGTAGTGGTAAATTTGGCTTTGTAAATAAATAAACTTCCAATGCAATTGGATGAGTTATTAAAAATAAACCAACCAAACAAAACCAAATCAACCAAACAAAAACCACACCAAATAATGTTCATCCTCCAAATAACTATAAAAGACAGAAAATAAATCTAATTTTTTATATTATGTCCTTTTTTTCCCCTTACATACCATCAGAACAGACAGCTGGTAACTGGTAACACAGGCTCTTCCCACCACCTGTAGGCATGACAAGAAATATATCCTTTCCTGCCATGGCAGCATTTACTGTTTCAAGTTGCAGTGATCTAAACTTCTGGAGTTTAAATTTGTTCTGCAGTGCAGTTTTTATCTTCTCATACCATGGAAAATCTGTTAGGGGAAAAAACCAACTCAACACACACATTTCATAAACAAATTAAAATATAAGAGGGAGGAGTAACTTACATGTTCAATAACTAAATCTAGCAGTGACACAATTTTAGATCTGGGAAAGTATTAAAAGGTTCATAGTGGCACAGAAAAAGCTCCACACAACCTGAGTGTGGACAGACCACTTTCTAGGGTGGACCTTTGAAATCTCAAATTGTAAACACAATTCACCTCCAGACCAAAGCTCTCATAGCACATGGATGTGAGCTCATGTGCAAAACCCTAAACAGACGAACTTCGGAGTGGTAATGATTGTGTTAACTCAGTCCAAAATTAACTAGAAATTAGAATTTCACCCTAAAAATAAATAAAACCAGACACTGAGCCCTACAATAGTTACTCAAATGCTTCCCTCATACAAATGCAGCCATTACAAATAGTATAAAGAAGTAGGGATACAATTTTTCCATATATTCCATCAATAACAAGCATTTATTAAAAAAATAAAGAGGGGGAAAAGTTGTTTAATCTTCCCCAAAATCACCACACCAACATGCTTATAATAGGTTTTTCTTTTCTTCAAGAAAGAGCTAAAGACTGCATTTTTAAAAGATGTAATACTGTAAAAACTTAAATTATGCTTCCTGATGCATCTTTTTGGTACTATTAAAATGCAGAAAAACTGTGGGAGCTCCAGGCTACCCCACCTGCAATGCAAGAGTTAATTTTGGGACTCGAGGTGACATTGCAAAGAAATCTGCAAAGAGCACAGTTAAAATCCAAGGCTCTCTGAAACCAAGAAAAGCCTCCCACTGACCTCCATGAGCTTTAAACTGGGAACAAATTTAGCTGCTGCTCTTGTTTGATACATACACAGCATCTGATTGCAAAGACATTAATTTTCTAAGCACAGGAGGTGAGAGTTAGGCACAGAACTACACAAACCAAATGATTTGTTCAATAGCATAATTTGCAATGATAAAGTATCAGTATTCTTACATACACATAATACTCCTCAAACACAGGTAAATATGGATTCAACTACAACATTAATTTCATTTCTTAAAAAGCCCAAAAGGGGGTATATATATGTGACAGATATAGGCATTTCCAAATTGAAAATTAAATTCAAAAGAAGAAAAAAAAATCAAAATATCTGAGTCAAATTTGGCAAGGCATAACATGGCCAAGAAGCAATAACTATTCAGGACTTCAGTAAATATTTAACTTGAAAGACAGGAGCCCTCCCACCACCAGGACCCATTTGCACTAATTCTACAATAATAATGTATTCTAGGTTATTTTTGGCAGTCAGCATCTAATTTGCATTAATTTGTTAAGACAGTGAGGCCATCACAAATACTACCAATGTCCTACCCACTCAAGCAAGAGGAAACACAAAACCAGCAAGAAACAGCTCTAAGTGCAAAATTGTCATTATCAAATCCTGAGAAACTCCAGAGCAATTTGTTTTAGAACACAAACAAGGATAAGTATTGCAATATAATTTAAGCATTTAGTGTACAAGTATTGCAACAAAAATTTATTCTGGCATTCTAAGGGCAAATCAGATGAAATTGTGACTTTGCAACAAAGAATTAGAGTAGTTCTAAGAGGCCATCCTGACAGAACAGATAATTCTGCCCAGAACAAGTCAAGATCAGTGTTTAGGAATGTCCAGTGAGACAAGTACAAACATTACCCCTACCCTGGCACGTCAGCCAGCTGGTTAAAATTAAGTAGGACAGTATCATTGTCCAAACAAAACTCTGCATCTTCCCCTACTGAATTAGTTCACCTTTCTGTTAAAATATTAGAATTTGACTCTGCAAACCTTCTTTGTTCCATTCCTCAGCTGAGGTTTCAGTGTCTTTACTTCCACCTGCCTCCAAGTCTCCTGAAGACTGTTTGATCAGATTCTTTACTCTCATCTTCTTTTCAAGGAGCTCCTGCTGCTTATCCACAAGCTCCTGTATCTGCATCTCCACTGCTTGCAGCTCGTTCTCAATGGACACCAGCACCTCCTCTAGCACTGCAGGGAAAAGCAAGAAGGCACAAGAGAGACTACAGCCATGTGCTGATGCCAGTTTTAATTGTATTAATTGTACTCCAGCCAAGCCCAACGTGAGCATAACATGATCAAGTTGTTAACAGAAAGCATTTATTTACATGAGAGAAGCCATTAACCTCAGCAAGTTAAATCCCTGTGGAGTTGAAAATAGGGCCATTAGCAAAAAGCTGTGTTTCATGCACCAAGATCTCCCTCCTCCACAGAACAAGATCTGCTGAACAACAAGGTTTGGATATAGAGGAAAAATGCTTTTACAAACACAAGCCATCCTTCACACGTGAAAGAAGTGAAGCAAATGCTCCCCAAAAGCTTGGGCTACACAAGTGACTCTTTGGCAGGAATTTGCCTTTTTCCATCCCAATATGCATGTGTGTGAATCACAGATTGTGATCTGGAACCCAATCCCCCGAGTTTAAAAGAGTAATTAACACCAAGCATTATTCCAGAGCCAGGTCAGGACAGCATAAGAAGGAAATACTTCCTCCCCCACATCCAGAAAGAGATTTTGGCCCATCCAGAGCAGATATGATAATATGGTTATGGAACCAAAAATGTGTGATATGGAGAAAACATCTTCATTTCAAATAGCACAAAATGGTTACAGCTGTCACCCTAAATGCCCACTGCTACTCAGCAGAAAAGAGTTAAGTGTATCTTAAAATATGAAGCACATTTTCAAAATACTGAAAACCAAGTAATTTCCTTGACAAACTTGATTTTCATCATACAATAGCTGGGGTTGGAAGGGACCTTAAAGCTCATCTTGTTCCAACTCCCCTGCCACTGGAGCAGGTTGCTCAGAGCCCCATCCAACCCTGCCTTGAACACTTCCAGGGATGGGGCATTTTGGTTTAGTTTTACCTAAGAAATAAAATGTTATCCAATAAAAAAAATTTTTTTCTTCTAATCTGAAGTATAGTAGCACAGACCCCACAAACTCTTTTCTACATACATTAAATTCATATAAATAACAATCAGGAACATTCAGGTGATTGTGTTTTGTTAGCTAAGAGACAGCAAAATGAACATATGGAATATTAATTACGGATTACCTGCAACAGCTGCCATCTTTGGAGATTAAAGAACGTTATCTTTAGGAGATCAAGCAACTGTCACTAAAAAGAAAATGAAATAAATACATTTTAAAATATATTTTACCAGGAAACCTTCTCAACTTAGAACAAATTTACTGCAAGAGATTCTTCATTACCAGAGCTGTTAATGTAACAGTTTAAGTATTGGTTAATTTAATTTGCTTACATAAAGAAGCCCCACTAGATGCCAAGTGCTTTTTCCCTTCTGCAAAATGGATGAACACAAACTCTCAACCAAATCCCAAGGCCACATCTCACCAGGCTTCTAAACAAATCCAAGTGAATTTTAAGCAAGTCACACATTTCCAGCAAGAGGAATGCTCTAACGCAGACCACTCACTCACCAGGTGTCCATTATCATTTCTGATCTCTTCAAAGATTATTTTACAGAAAACTCTGAACACATCACATTGTGCCCCTTAGAAAGGCAGCCTCTATAACACCTAGAGGATCTGTTGGGAGGAAGTGAAAACGTGGATTGGTTTAGAGAAGGGGGATGGATTTTGAATAGATCATCAGTGAAATAAACATAGAACTGTATTCATTGGCTCATTTTTTGAGCAACAGTCTTCGTCACATTATATGTTAACAATACCAAGCTCAAGAAACTTGATGCTTTCTGTTATTGTATTCTGAACTACTTATTACATAGATGGAAGCCAAGTCCAATGGAAGGTGAAAGGAAATAAATTCAGCAGATCCTCATTGACAGCTGATTCCACCATAACAAAGATCTTCCCCGCTCCTGCAAATGGAGAGGGAAATATATATTAAAAATTATGTGTGGATAGAACACTTCCGCATCAGCCAAGGCCGAATCCAGATGCTTCTTAATCACCTCCAGGGATGGCGACTCCCCCTCCTCCCCGGGCAACCTACTCCAATGCGGGAATATTCACACGCATACAGTGTGAACAGTATACAAACATATATAGCGAACATATAGAGTGGCACATTCTCAGCATTCCTCACCCACACGCCAGCCGCGGCACGGTGCTAGCCAGGCCGGGAGCAGCTCCTCGGCAGGGCTGCGGGACGGGGCGGGATGGCCGGGCGGACGGACGGGCAGCAGGGAAGGAAGGCCCTGCTCGGTGGGCGCAGACGGAGCGGGATGGACGGGGAAGGAACACAGGCTGCCAGGGCAAGCAGGACCGCGCCTCGCTGCCGCGTCCTCCCGTGCGGCGGGCTCAGCCCTGGCCCGGCCGAGAGCTCCCACAGCTGCCCCAAGGGTTAGTGCTGGCCGCGCTCCCGCATCTTTTATCCTTTATCGTCCATCCTTCATCCTTTTCCCCTCATCCCTCAGCGCTCCCGCCCGCGCCCCCGCTCCCACCTGCGCCGCGCGCGCCGGCCCCGCCCCTTCCGCCGCCCGCCCTCAGCCACTGGCGC
>VZSE01010145.1:1273587-1295861 GCA_013398275.1 Promerops cafer | reverse complement strand
CCCGCACCCTTTGTCCGCGGCGGGGCCTCCCGGGAGCGGCCGAGCACGGTCCGGCCGGGCCCCTGCAGACCGGCTGGAGCCCGCGGCGGGGGGGGAGCGAACAGGGGCGGGGGCAGCTCTCACGGCCGCATCCCCGCAGTGGGAGCCGCGGCGGCCCCGGTGCGGCGGTACCGGCAGCCGGCGGGGAGCACGGCAAGGAAATGGGATGGAGAGCGACGGGGCAGCGCCCGGCAGGTCCCTCGCCCTTCGGAGAGCTCCGTCACCTGCGCGGCCCGCGGTTGTCTGGGGCTGCGAGCCCTCCGTGTGCTGGGGTGCGGTGTGGCGGGATCACAGAGGGGCCTGGCTTAGGAGGGACCTTAAAGATCATCCCACTGCAACCCCTGCCCTGGGCACGGACACCTTCCACTGTCCCAGCTGCTCAGAGCCCATCCAGCCTGGCCTGGGACACTTCCATGGATGGGGCAGCCACAGCTGCTCTGGACAACCTGTTCCAGTGCCTGGCTACCCTTTCAGGAAAAAATGTCTTCCTGTTATCTAACCTAGCCCCTCTGTGGGTTTGTACCCATCGCACTTTGACTGATCCCTGTGAGTGAATGAATGAAAGCTGGACGGTAAACAAAGTAACACTGAGCTCCACGCTTCCCTGTACCTCCCTGAGGATTTCAGTGGCCTGGAAGCTCTTAATTATTTAAATAGCTTTGCTGTGCTGCTCGGGCTGGTGCCACACCAAACGTCTGCAGGTGACATGGAGGGGGCTTTGAGGTGAGGACATTGAAGTGGAAATACTTGCATGTGGCCATAGTCTTGTTCCCACTGAAGTGCTTGGAAATAGAGATCAAAGAAATCAAAGTAAAGAAGTTCCTAAGTGTGCCCTGGCAGCCAGGAGCACCAGTGGTATGCTGGGGTGCACTGGGAAGTGTGGCCAGCGGGTCAGGGCACATGGTGATCCTGCCCCAGGGAGGGCACAGCTGCCGTGCTGTGTCCAGTTCTGGGCTCCCCACTGCAGGAGGGACAAGGAGAGGGTCGCAGAAGTGCTGAGGGGTCTGGAGCATCTCTGAAGAGAAAGGACTGTGAGAGCTGGGCCTGTTTATTCTGGCGAAGATGGAGAGGTGATCTCATTAATGCATATAAATATCTCAACTCGGTGCCAAGAGGACGGTGCCAGGCTCTTCAGTGGTGCCCAGCGACAGAACAATGAGAAATGGCCTTGAAGGAAAGCAGAAGGAGTTTAATCTCAACGTGAGGAAACACCTCTTTACACTGAGGGTGGCAGAGCCGTGGAACAGCTGCCCAGGGAGGGCGTGCAGCCTCCCTCTCAGTCCAAACCCACCTGGACACATTCCTTCCTCACCTGTTGCAGGTGACCCTGCTGTGGCAGGGGGGTTGGACTGGGTGATCTCCAGAGCTCCCTTCCAGCCCTAACAATTGTGATTCCATGATAACAGCATAAGCTGCAGGGTACAGGACAATGATAGGCCTTGGATTGAAATGACCATCTCATCTATGATGCATTTCTGGTATGATTGCTGCAGAAGGAAATGAGTCTGCCTCATAAGCACCACAGCATCAGTTATGAAGGAGGGTGTGAAAAATTTAGAAAAAAGTTAAAATAACTACATTTGATAGCAGGATACTGGAAATGGAGGTGTTGGAGAGCCAGTTAAGGCCAAGGATGAAGACAGGCAGCAGAGTTTAGCAGCATTCAGGGTCAATTATTTCTTGAGATATTCAGATACTGTGCTGTTACTGGGATGAGTACTAACCCTTGGAGTTAACTTTTAGATTTCTGATTGATTAAACCCTTGTGGGCTTTGCTTTTGCCCTAAACTTCCTGTCTGGAGTATTCATTGGGCAAAAAAATAAAAATCCCTTCAGAAAGAGACTCACTGTTTTTCTTTTGTTTAATTCCTCATGTGGGACCTTCAGCTGTTTCCAGTGCTAAGACTGTTGGTTTTAACTGTCAGAGACAAGAGTACTAAATAAAATACTCTGACATTTAGGGGTTTTAAGGGGTTTTTTGGGGTTTTTTTTTCAGTTTTTCTGAAATTCTGAAGATAGTTCATCAGATATTTTAAAATTCTGGAAAGATAGACTTAGCCATAGAGGTGGAGTAGTGTGATAAATACCTGGAGAGAACCACTGCATCGATTGATGTTTAGAAAGTTAATTCTGCATCTGTAGTCTAGAACATAATTTTAAGTGATGTATTGAATGGTGTTATAAACCACCAGTAATTGCAAAAGAATGCACTTAGCTTTTCCCAAATTAAATTTTCATTACTAAAAAATACTGCTAGCAAAATAATAGTTATACATTGAATTTAAACTGTATTAGTTTTTCTCCTCTAAAAGCCTATAGCACACAATTCCATTTTGTTTTGCACTATATTATGCACAATAAAAGACTGGGGATGTGCATTGTCTGCCCTAATCTTTCAGGAGCAATGTATCTTAATTTTGAATCTTAAAATCTGCTAAGCTGTTTTGACAGTGCTGCAGTAGTCTTGCACAGCTTATGGCATTTCTGGAGAAACACTGATGAAGATTTGCTCCCTTGTCTCAGGAAATCATAATAATCCAGAATAAATACAACCTGGCTAGTGTGTGTTTCTGCATTTCTAGGCATTGATGTGTTGTAGTTGACTAATGTGGGAAAGCTCTGCTGGCACAGGAGAAAACATTTAAAAATAGTTTGCTCCCTCTATAAATATTCACAGTTTGTTGTTGAAAAGATTTTATACAAAATGCCAGCACTTTTTCTTTTCCTCCCTCTAAGAAGTGTAGTTAAATATATTTCCAAATTCTGATACAAATCAAGGCAGTAAAAGTCTCTGCTGAGATATCAGCACCAGAGGATAGGAGTCCTGGACCATTCATCTTCTTCCAGCAGTTATTTTGGGATAATGAGAATAATGTTCCTTTCTCTTTTTTCCTTTTCCCTGCACTAAGCAGAGAACATGGGTGACTTGTGGAGCAGATCAGAATGCATTGTGGCAGCAGTGATTACAAACACGTTTGGGGTGATTAGAGAAGTGTCAGAGTGGTGATTGCAGCAGCTGGTGGGAGTTGGCCTCTGCCTCCTTGCCAGATCCATACCTTGAGCTGTGTCTGCAGGAGGAGTGAATACTCACCTCCCATGACTGCAGATTTATCTTGCTGGCAGCTGGTAATTCCTCTGGAGTCCTGCAAGTGTTTTCCTTCCAGAATACAGATTGTGTCTGCTCTTCTGAAGTAAAGAGTACTGGAGAAAAGGGCAGTTGCAATTGTTACACTGCCTTCAGCCAGCAGATCCATTGGAAATACAATTTGCAATTCCGTTTTTCATAGTGAACAAGGACGGAGAGTGCCTGTAGTAAATTGATTGTATTGAGTTACTCAGTGGTTTTAATTGTGGGGTGTTAAAATGCTCGTAGTAAAAGTTTAAAGTGGCAGGCAATAGTGTAGAACTGCAGCTCTAGCAGCATGTGCTCTGCAGCCTTGCTGAAAGCCAAGCCCTTGGAGACATTTGGGGAGTGGAATGTTGCTGTAACAAATCTCTGAGCTGTTTTGAAATTTATTTCCAATAACTTCTCGGAAGTCCTGAAGCAGGCATAATTATCCTCCTTTACTCCCAAGCTCATCAAGCAGCAGCCAATGACCAACTACATCAACAAAGTGCAATTAAAATACATTGAGGTGGGTCTGGCCAGCAGTAGCAGTGAGGGCTGTGATTGTGGATGTGGTTTTTTGTTTGTTTGTTTCAGGACAGGCTATGCAAAACTATTTGCAACTACAAAATACACATTATACAGGCATAGTATTAGGGTGGGTTTTGCTAGGCTGTTTTTGTGTCCTATAGGTTTCTAAATGGTCTGGTCACAGTGAAAACAACAATAAATGCTCAGGTTTGCAGCCCTGTCCTGCTGGTTTTCCTCTGCCATTCAGTCTGTGTGAGAGTCAAAGGAAGGGTTTAGAGATTTAAAATTAAAAGCAGGATGTATTTCTAAGAGCAGTCCTGAAGATACTTTAAAGGCTATTGTCAAATGGTAGTTTTAATCATAGCTTGACGTTTCTTGTATATTTCTTGACGTTTCTTGTATATTTCTTGACGTTTCTTGTATATTTCTTGACGTTTCTTGTATATTTCTTGACGTTTCTTGTATATTTCTTGACATTTCTCGTATGTTTCTCATACAAACCTTCCATCCTGCTCTTGGCTTCCCAGTATTTCTTGAGCATGCTTTGCAGAACTCAGTTTCTAGAACGGTTTAGACTGGAAAAAAACCTTTAAGAGCATTTAGTCCAGCTGTTAACCCAACACTGCCCAGTCCATAAGAGAAGCAAATATATTAAGTACAAAAGGGATTGTAAAAAGTCTGCAAATTAAGATCATAAAATGAAAAGTTTCATAAAGTGAAACTGCTATGCAACACTAGCAGTCTAGAGATATTGTGTCTATGTGTAACATAGATCTACCATTAAATTAATAAAAATTAAATACGAAGCATGAAAATTATAATTGAACATTAATCCCTCAATATTTAGCATCTGCCAGTTTTGTGCAAACTGGCAATTGTCTGGAGACCCAGGCTAGTGTTTGATAGCTGTCAGCACGTGTGCAACTTGGAAAAGTCCTGCAGGATTGATCCAAGCTCTGTTCCATCTGGAACCTGGGGGGAGTGGAGCTGTGCAAGGTCGTGGGAGATGGAGCATGAGGTCTCAGGAGGATGGAGAGGACCGGGGTACTTACATTACTATGGTAAAGGTAACGGGATAAGAGCTGCAAATCCCTGAGTATTCTGAGTTGAAAGAGAAGGATCACAAGGATCACTGAGTCCAACTCTTCAGTGGATGACCCATATGGGAATCAAACCCACGACCTTGGTGTTATTTGTACCATGTCCTGACCAACTGATTGAATCTGGAAAACAAAGTTTTGTTATCTCTTTACAAAACAATCCTTTTCTCCATAGCAGTGAATCAAAAGGGACATATGTCTTTGCTGTATGTATATATGCATGGTTGCTTTTGGTTACATTCAATTTCAGTGTCTAGTTCCAAATATGGACTTTTTTGATAAGCAGCTTCCAAAGATCTGTCTGTTGAAGTAATTGGTGTCTACGAGATTTACGATATTTGTACACTCAGGGAAGTTTCTAAATTTAAAATTTAAAATGTCTTTAGATTGGATGTTCTATTTTTTCCCCCAACTTTTAGCCATTACTTTTTCTTGGTACCATGTTTTATTACCTGCCTAAATTTGCTTCTTTTTCAGAGATTGGCATGGGACTGACAGGCTTTGGAGTGTTTTTCCTCTTCTTTGGAATGATACTCTTCTTTGACAAGGCTCTTTTGGCTATTGGAAATGTAAGTGCCTTTTCTGCACTGCTTAGAATCAAGTATGTGATCCATTAAAGATAAACTAAAAATAGAACAGTATGTTATCAGTTTGAAGCTGCATGACAAAGATTACTGGGGTGATTTGGTACAAAGGAGGAGTTGTGCTCAGTGATAGGAGTGAATCATTTTTGCTGCTTGAGGTTAGAACAGCTCACACTGATGTGAATATCACCTTGGGTCAGGCCTGTGGGATGTTGGTAGACAAGAAGCAGCTTGTTCCACAGTTGTTGTGCTGCTGCAAATGGGATTTTTTGTGATCCTCTAAGAGAACTGTCAATTTAAGTGTCTGTTTGGATAAGAACCATTAAGTACATGCTAGCAGATGTAGCTTTGCAGTGCTCTATGAGGAAAGAAAGAAGCATGAATTGTTGACACTGGAAAGAAAGAAGCATGAATTGTTGACACTTCTGGCTTTAGAAGAGCCAGACCTCTTTCATAAAAGAGAGATTCAGTATCTTCAGCTTTTACCACATCAAAGTTGTCGCTCAAAGCAGCACAGAAAAGAAATCCTAGTTCTGGTACACGAAATTTCCAATCCAAATATAAAATGACAGGGTGTTTTCTGCATGTGATAGTCTCTGTGCCTCTGCTGCTCTCAGCTTTGCCAGCCAGCCAAAGCACAGCCTGGTTGGTAGAGGTTCACCCCCTCTCTTGCTGATGCCTGAAAGTCTGCAGCCAAACAGATCCATTTCATTCTCAAATATTGAGATTCCCTGAAGGGAAATAGCAAATTGTGTATCTGAATTCAGGTGCATTAGTTGAAGCATTGTTATGAACCATCAAATCAAGTGTGCAATGGAAGAGTGAAAAATGAAATAATGCTTATTTTTTCTTTTCCTAATGTAAGGTGGAAATACGAGATCCTTTTTAGGGAAAATGAAAATGTAGGTAGGAAGAGACAATGACAGGCTATGTGGTAACCAAAGATAATGCAAGAAAAGGTACTGTATCCTTGCAGAGAGTTGTTTTTATTAAAAAAAAAGTTACAGCAGAAAGGGCAGGAGGTTCTAAGAAAGTGATTTATTAAATACCATCCAAAACTTAAACTTGAGTAAAACAAACTTGAGTAAAATCTGAGATACTATTGCTTTCTGAGCAAAAGTGTTGCTGAAATAATTCCTGTTGCTGCAGGACACCAGAACTAGTTCTAACTAGTTGGGACTAGTGTGATAGTGTTCAGCCTATACTGGAACAAATAAACAAACAGTAGAAAGGCTTTGCACAGTAAAAAACAACTGTTCAGCTTTTTCCTTCCCTGGCTTTGCACTATGAGTAGATCAGTAGGAGCTGTTGGAGATGTCAGTGGCACAGCACAGAGGTGCTTTTATGTGTGTTCTTAGTGACCTCAGTCCTAAGCCTTAGCAGCACTTTGGTAAAGATTGTATGTATGTGACAGGGCAGATACAGCTGTTGTGAGCAGGTCTTTTGTCTTGAGTGTGTTTGGCAGAGGCCACAAAGGATAGACTCTACTTTCAAGCAGCTGAGAGCTACAAGTGCTTTAAGACCTTACAAAAAAAAAGAAATCAATAGTAAATTCATTCTCACCAACTTTTTGGTATTAAAAGAAGTTGTGCAAGAAAAGCAGTCTTATTTTGTAAAAAATATATATCTATATTTACATTCTGTACTTGGGAACATAATTAGTTATTTTCTTTCTTTGGTTTGTTTTTGTCTTTTCTAGGTTTTATTTGTGGCTGGCTTGTCTTTTGTTATTGGTTTAGAAAGAACATTTAGATTCTTCTTTCAAAAACACAAAATGAAAGCAACGGGCTTCTTCCTGGGTGGTGTGCTCATAGTTCTCATTGGCTGGCCTTTAATAGGAATGATCCTTGAAATTTATGGGTTCTTCCTATTGTTCAGGTAAGTCTTGTGTGAAAACAACTTTGAGTTAGTTTATCTAGGAATAAATGTATTCATGTAGTGTTTCTGTGTTAGAGTTGACAAAGCAGCATCCTTTAAATGTTCCTTTAGGACAGATTTTATATGAAATTGTTTATTTACCAGTTGGTAAGTATTTTTCCAAGACTCAAATCTGTTAATATTTTTGAGGCATTTACCAAAGTGACTTCAATAATGTTGATGTCTAACCAAAGAACTGTAAAGCTTCAAAATATGTGGGAGCCCAGATTGTTAGCAGTATGGAGTTTAAATATCTCCTCATGGAAAAGGGATACTTGGTACTTTTCTCCGTGGGGAGTTTGTTCTTTTCTTTAACAACTGGGGCAAAATATTTAGTTACTGCCATCCTAGGTTTGTAACCTTTCCATTTCATCACTATGGCAGCCCAGGGAAAAGATGTTTTCAGTCATGTTTAATTACAATTGTGCCTTAGAGTCAGAACTGCTTCTTTGGGTTAGCAGTATCTTGACTGAGTTAAGGAAAAATGGAAATTCTATTTTTTTTTAACAGCAATCTTGAAACATGTTATAACTTTCACAATGTTATTTAATGTCATTTAAGTTCTTCAGAAATGCAACTGTAATAGTGAAAGAATTTGACTTGTTACAACCTGCCTCGATATCTATATTTTTATCTTTATTTCCATGGTTGAAGTTCTATGCTTCCCTACAGAACAAAGCAAAAAATATGCAAAAAAGTAGAAAGGGAAGCTTCTGGTTGTTCTTGGACTTCTGTCCAGATGCAGACTGTTTCACTAATGGTTATTGATCAGGTTTCAGACCCTGAAGTGTTCAGCGAATGGCTGAATAATACTGTTCCTGTTCATCAAAGTGAAACCATTGTTCTCATGGAGTTCTTCTTGTACTCAGTAAAATTGTATGTTAATCTGGTATTCAGTTCAGATAAAATGTTTATTTTTAAAAACAAATCTGAGCTTGGCTCCTACTGGAGACAGTGAAATCTCAAAAAATGAATTTTGTGGGTTTAACGTATTTCTTATTGTTCTGCTGTGTGTCACTCTGAATTCTGTCACTGCAAGTGCTGTGATAATCACAGTATTTCACTGAATACATTGTCACTTCTTGCACGTAGTGCTTGGTTTAATCAGCCAGTACAAAGCAAGCAGAATGTGTTTCCAAAAAAACACCCTCCTTTTAAAAGATCTCAAAAGAGTTATGAGTTAGTATGTCTAAGCAGGTGTGGTTATGGATTATCTAGTGGTGCTTGCAAGGTAAAGTAATGTTGAGAGGTTTATAAAAGATCAATGGTTATCCCTAGGACTATCTCTTAGCCTGAAGGGAGTCAACAAGGGATGGATAATTCCAGGTGTGAGTGTTCATCTGATCTGTTTGAATTTAAAGCATCTGGAGACCAGTGGTTTGGACTGAATGATCTTAAATGTCTTTTCCAACCTTGATGGTTCCATGATTCTGTGACCATCTTTTCCAGTGCTTATTAGCTGATGGAATCTAAATCCCTTGCTACAAGGTTGGCTAGTGACTACTTCAGCAAAGATTTTTGTTTTGCTTCAGTCTTGTTCAGTTCAACCATCATCCTGTTGTCAGCAGCTTGCTCCTTTCTGAAGAAGTTACAAATGAAGTCTTTCCTCCAGCATCATTTCATACTGTTCCTCAGGATCCTGCTGCTTGGTTGCATAGCAGAAAACTGCCCTGGCTATTATGGGACAGTTGTTGTCATCCAAGGTGCTTTTGGAGCCTTGCAGGGTTATGGCTGACAATATTATCCCTGCTGTACTGACTGTTCCTTGTGCTTGGACACAGCAGTTGTTTTAATCTGTTACAAGTGGTTTGTGTGCCCTGCCTCACAATTTACCGGGCTGCTGAAATGATCTGGTCTTTAAAAAAAAGAAAAAAAAAAATCTCAAAAACACCCCTTACTGGTGTGGATATTACCCAGCAAATAGTTCTTAGCAGTGTGGTGAAGAAGGTGATGACTTGTGAAACTTCAGTTTCACTGTGGCTGAGGCCTCATTGCAATTAATCCTTCTTGCACGAGATTGCTGGGAATGCCACCAGCTCCCTGCAAACAGCTGAGACAGTGCCACAGAAAATCTGTTTTTCTGCTGCAGAGGTTAGGTGCACAGTGCAGGGGCTGCACCATAGCATCTATGCCAGGCAGCATCCCCGGGGTCATGATTCAAACCTCTGACTTAAATTTGGCAAATAAATGAATGCACAACTCCGCCATGCTTCATTTTCTTTAGTTAATGTCAAGAGTATCATACATGGTTTTAATTACTCAGAACTAACTTCACTTGTTTCTACATTGGGTCTTGAATGTATTTTCTATAATATAAAGAGGAATTATCTCAAAATATGTATGCTAATTTTGAGAAATCCGTTTTGCTGACTAAGTTGGGTATTCTCGCTTGAGTTATTTTTTGATGAGCTGACTGAGAGTTGCCAGCTATGAAGAAAATTAAATCAATTTAAAACCACACCATTTCTTTCCTGGTTTTCTCCTTTCTCTGATGAATGTGTATTGATACATTTGGTAAACAAGTGTGGTGCTAACAAATTGCAAGATTTCATGTAGCCTTGGTTTAAAAATTGCCTGCTATTTTTTTCATGTTACAGCAATATGAGAAAAGCTTAATTACAAAAACTAATACAATCTTCTGATGTCTTACCTAAAGGGGCTTCTTTCCTGTGGTGGTTGGCTTTATTAGAAGAGTTCCAGTTCTTGGATATCTCTTGAATTTACCTGGTATAAGCTCGGTAAGTTTGGTACTTCATGCAGCAACTGAAGCATGTTCTGGTTCTCATTCCACTGATACAGCACTTGTAGAAGTGCATCAAAAATAAAGCAAATATAACTTTGGAGCAATGACTTCAAATGCATTCCTGTCCAGTTCTTGCACCATACACATCACATTCATTGCCAGGGAGAGACTTGTAGGTGTAAAAGGAGCAAAAGGATGTGTTTGCAGAGGCTGCACCTGCTCATGGGTAGTGAAGTGGGAAGAGCCCTGCATTGACTGGGAATGCTGGGGCTCTTCCTGCTCCACTCTTGGCCCTGGGTGAATCCTGCCACTGCCCTGGGCCTCTTCTCCTGTCTGTACAACGAGGAGGACACGGTTTGTGGGGCAGTATTTGGGTGAACTTAGGAAAAGCAGCCTGTAAAAGCAAACAGTGGAGTTCAGTGTTAAGTTGCAGCTTTATGGTGAACCCAGAAACTCTCAGGATACATAGTCATTCATCAGATATGTTTGTTAAGGTCCACTGCACTGTGCTACATCTTTTTACTACTAAGATTTGTATTTATTTCAAGTGTAGTTTTCCATTTTTTTAACCGAATGGCCAGGGATTTGAAGGCAGTTAACACAAAGATGCTAATCTAGGGTGTGTCAGTCAACTGCTTTTACTGTGCTAATTTTTGTATGTATTTTAACACAAGCATTTGTAATACTAGTTTTGAAAGCAAGAGTTTCAATAGCTACTACTGAAAATTAATAGTGGGAATAACTTAGATGCATACAGGCTGTTTTTTAAAAATGAGTGTTCCAGATCATCTGTCCCAGTCTCACAGTTAGGCCAAGTTGTGGCTCATAATTCATGATCAATTGAATGTTTCATTTGTCAATTGATCTTAATCATATCTAATTTGATCATAACGGGGTTAAATCTTGTTTTTAAAAGATAATTGTTAATGTTTTATTCAAAGCCTACGTAGGCTCAGAAGAGAATCCACAGTAATGGTCAGTTGAAATATCTTCCTTGGTCTACTAATGCATGTGTGGCTGAGACTGTATTGTTTTGTTTTAACCATTAAGCTGGCAGTGTTACCTGCATTCTTCTATTTCCTTTCTCATTCTGTTGCATCTTCATGTTGCACTGTTAATGTCTATATGAGAGAAACACAAGTGCAATTGTAAGAATTTTGGTTTTCACAAACCTAAACCGTGAGACCTCGGTGAGTACTCCTCAACTCTCATTTCCAGTCACATACTAACTGTGCAAGTAGCAAGCAGTATTTGGGAGCAGCTTCACTGTGCATAAATGTCCTCAACTTAAAACCTTTTTGTCTCCTTTTCCACAGCTTGTAGATAAAGTTGGAGAAAGCAACAACATGGTATAATGACGAGAGGGTGGAAGACTGATCTAAACTTTTACTGTATTATTTATAAAATCCCTTTGAAGAATACTCAGCACAAAGATTAAGTTGTGTACAAAGGAAAAAGCTTGTTACATTCTTTACATAACAGTTTAATTTAAAATGTATAGTCAACAATATACATTAGAAAAGAAGCTCAGCAAGTGTGCTTCTAGGAAAGTAACTCCAGAGTTCGGGAAGAAAACTGAAGAGGGGAAAGTCATGGAATAACCCATGTTACAGCTGTTCAAGACTATTTCTGTTGGTTTTGGAAAACATGCTAGAGGCAATGAACCCTTGTGGAATTAACGGTGCCTGTTCTTTACCTCCTTATTTTGAAGGTGCAGTAGAGCAAACAGGCCTACATTTTTAAGGGTGACCCAAATTTACCCAACCCTCTGCTTGCTATCCTCAGAGTGCAAAAAATCAAACAGGAAACTTCTTGTGTAACAAGAGATGCATCTTTGCATGAAGGTTAAGATGACTATTCATCTATAAGTGTATTATGACAATAAAAAAAGGAAACCCTACACAGTTCTGTTGTAAACATTTTTGTAAATATGTGGCTGAAATACAGCATTGTTATCTTAATGTTTCAAAGCCAAATGTTAGTTGATTGTATTTGCCTTCCGTTTCGGAATATGCAAAAGGTCAATCTTTAATAACTTTGGTCTTAAATGTTGGTTCTGAACATGTAGAGCTCAGTGGGGGTCTGGAAGCTGACTTGCAGTCCATCCAGGTTGTTCTCCTTGAGCCTTGTTACATGTGCATCCTGAGAATGTAGCCCCTTGTCACTAACATGAAAACTTTGTGAAATACGCTTAGTTACAAAAAACTGCATTAGGTTGAGGTGCTGATGTGAACCCTGTGACATGTAACTTATCAGAATTTGGAGCTTTGTTTTTAAACAGTTTGAAACTAAGCTTTCTTTGTTTACTCTGGAACTACAAATTGACTTTTATTTTTTACGGTAATAAAATGGAAATTTAAAGTTGTGTGTGCGTGAGTCTCTGGGGAGAAAACTGGTGAGTGACTGGGGCTGGCTAAGGATCAGATGCCCTGTGTTTGTAACTTGTTACTGGGTTGTCTCCTCATCTTCAAACAACTCTTGGTTACAGCAACAGCTTTGTTGTTACAGAGGATTCTTGGCTAACCTGGAATAAATGTCCCCTCCTAGTGCACGGGTCACATTTCTGCTTCTGGTGGAATGTTAAACGTTGTGCACTTTCAGTAGTCTTAGTTACAGTGTCCTCACCTAACAAACCCTGCTTGTTCAGTGAACTGTGTTTGTGCAGGCAGGGGAGGTTTCTCTTGTGTTTCATTTTCTTTTCCCTTTCCTGTAATCCTGAAACAATTACCCAATGTAGTATTAAAAGTAGCTATGTAGCCTAAAGGTCTAATGACTGGGAGTTTTTTGAGTATTTTTTTCTTTATTATGCAGTTAAAACTGGAATTTTCCAAAGTAAGTTTTAATTTTAAAAAAATCCTCATATACCAACCCTTTTGAAAGTTGCTCTGAAGTTTATTTGTATAAAACAAGGAGTTTTTTCATTGCAACTTTATAAATAGCCACAATCTATTATCAATATTTAATTTGCTTCCTTCTAAAACAGGCACAAAATTACTCAGAAAGAAAAAAACCCTGTTATTTTACAGTTAATAACATCTGAAAAATCAGTGGGTTTATTTTACAAATGACCAAAAATGGCTATATTTGCTTGATGGCATGTGCATTACAGTCTAGAGACAGGAGTAAATATGACCTGTGGGCTCTACCTCAAGAGATGAACCATTTTAGATAACCCAATTTTAACTGCTCCTATAGCTCTGTTGTGTTACAAGGCCTAGAGAATAACACTACAGCAGCTTAGCCAAGTGGTCCTGTTTGCTGTGGCAGGGCACCACTCTGTGCTGTGTAAAGCACACAGTGTTCATCATTCACCTTAGAAATCAGCTACCTGAAGGCTTTTGTTCTTCTGTCTTGAAAAAGAATGTGATGGAAAAGGTGGATTGCACCACATGACTGTGGATCTCTGGCTGCAGCAACTTGCTTGGTAAGCTGAAGTACCTGCATCAACAAGAAAGCTGATGATGTCTTTTGGAGGTGGTTAATGTGTTTTGCCTCTCTGAGAAGCTGGTCATCTCATTCATATTTAATTCATTGTTTTAAATCAAAAGTCAATTTTTTGTCACACGTGAACTGTTGTGAAAAGCATCTGAGGGAACAGAATTGTATGTTGAATTTAGCATAGTCTACCCCTCAAGGTAACGTTGTCTTTGAGATGGTTTTGCCAAGATAAATGTGGGTGGCAGCAAAGGTCAAAACAACTTAGCCTTAAAGTGTTTCTGTCCTTGTAGAAATATCTCTAACAGAAACATGCTTGGAATGTTTCCCCTTTTAAATGTAATTTATAATTGCTGCTTTAAAACTCGTAAGGATGGATCTTATTTTGAGCAAATGAATACTGTAAATATCCTTGTCATACCTTGAATAAATGGGTACCTTTTTCTATAATGTGTCTTTGTGTCTTCGTGTGCACATTTTAAGAGTCTGTTGACAAGTTTTCCTCTCCAGAGGGTCAGGAGTGCAAGCTGTTACTGCTTGGCTGTCTTACACTGTTGTGACTTTTACAGCAAATAGGGGCTTGGATTAATCTTGAATGGAAAGGTTTCCTCCCTCCCTTATTTACTACAAACCTTTTACATAAGCATCCCCCTAGTTTTTCAAGTTCCAGTTTTGGACACAGCACAACAAAATACGAAATTTCAGTTACATGGGAAACCACCTCATTTTATTCTGAGGAAATAACTGGGAAACTTCAGGAGAAAAAGAGCATGTGTCTAGATCTTGGAGCAGGTTTTTAGCCCAGTCCAAGGACATGACCATGAGTTTGTGTATCCTACAAAGTGGCCTGATAAGCAGGTTTACCATTCCGTGGTGCTCTGCAGGCTTGTGGCTCGTGGTTGAGGATTTTCACAGAGCCAGGAGAGCAGCAAAGCAAAGCTTTTAACTGGTTGTTGAGGTGTTGGTGCTGTGTACCACTTAGCACCCTAAAACCTTAATCTGACCCAAGTTGCTTGTATAGGAAGAACTGGCACTTCCTAATTTGAAAGGAAAAAAGCCCCCACAGCAATGTCTGGTTTGTTAAACTTGGAGAGGTGTAATTTGAATCTGTATGTAGCTCATGGCCAGTTACTTTCAGTGACTAGTTGCCATTCATTAACCAGGAATTCTTTGGCTTTGTTACTGCTCACAATGTGGCACCACATGCAGCTCAGAGACTGTCAAAAGCAGTGTAAAGAAAGGAATCTCGTCCCTGTGGCAGATGTCAAAATGAAGGGTTTATGGGATTACTTTATGTTGTTTACTCACCAGATTTCAAGGCACAGACTCATGTACTTGTTGCCTTTCTGGATCACTGATTATCAGTCAGGCTGGAGAGCAGAGCCCATACCCCTAAACCAAACATCTGTCTCCCAGCTGTCTCTTCAGAGGTCACTGCCAGCCCTTGGACTCCCATCTCTGCATCTCTGGCTGCAACACCTGTGGCTGTTCTACCCTTCAGACTGCCAGTACCAGCTGTGACATCACTGGCACATCATTACCAGGCTGATTTACCAGCAGAACTTGGCCCTTGTGGCCCATTTGTTCTAAGTTTTGCCCCTCTAGTATTGATCTTGGCACATTAAAGCATCTCTTAGAAGACTTGGATCTCATGCTCAGCCCAACAAAGAGATTCTGCAGCTGCTGTAATCCCTTGCCAAGCCTAATTCACCACAATTATATGCTAAAGCATCCTCCTCAAACATATAACAATTTACAGAAAAATGACATGGCTACTGTGGGGTAATTTGGTGTGGAATTCATTATCTCAGACTAAGTATTATGACTGATAACGTGGGATATGGAGCAATATCTATTTACAGGAATGCATTTATGTGTTGGTTACCAGTCATTAATGACAGTTTAATTAACAGTTTACCTGCTGAGGTAGTGCATGCCCAGAAATGTGCTTGCCAAAAAGCATCTGTGCTGCTGCTGCACGCTTTCTAGCAGACACCATTTCCCCTGAGTACTGCTTTTCTGTGGAATGTGGTGGATCTCCTGCAGAAATATGTAAGTTTGGGGTATCTTACTGCTCACAGAAGCATTGGATTCATAGCTGAGCACCACAGGCCATGCTGGTCCCACAGTCAGGGGTCTCCCTGCGGCCACCAGGAGGAACCATGAGGAAGCAAAATTCCCCGGGGTCAGGGATGGCAGGAGGGCCCCGGGGGCTTAGGGGGGTCACCAGCTCCCCGGGAGCACCAGCGTGGAGCCCACATCCCTGCAAAACCAGGAGGTCAGGTGGTGATGTCTGATGCTCAAGGGCAAAACATACCTTTTATTGTCTTCTGTTCAGTCAGCCCCAGCGCACGCCAACAGCTCCGAGCCCTGTTGCTGCTAAGTGGGACCTGGAAAACAGCCTGAAACGTCCTGACTGGGTTTTTTGTGCACTTCTTTCTCAAGTCTTTTTGGGCTTGATTTAATTTAGACTGGGGAACCGCAGTGTGGCTTTGGAGCACAAAGAGGAGGTTGAGCTTTTTACAGAGCGCCATCAGAGCCGAAACGCTGAGCGTCAGCCCCTCTCTGGGCTGGCAGGGTTTGAGGCAGCTGGGTTGTACTTGGGAAGTTGGGAAAGCAGGGTTTGGAGCAGCCAGGTTGTACTTGGGAAGCTGGGAAAGCAGGGTTTGGAGCAGCCGGGTTGTACTTGGGAAGTTGGGAAAGCAGGGTTTGGAGGTGCTGGGTTGTACTTGGGAAGCTGGGAAAGCAGGGTTTGAGGCAGCCAGGTTGTACTTGGGAAGTTGGAAAAGCAGGGTTTCCACCTTGGCACAGCCCAGCTGCCTCACTGCCTCCTTTTCTCCAGGCACTCCAAAGCTATTCCAGTAACATCAGAGAAATCAAGGTTTCACATTGATTCCTGCAATTTAATTCTACTACTTTGAAATAAAAGGCTTTTTTGGACCCAAATGTTTTACACCACCAAACCCACACACACGTTAGGTCAGCCTTTAAATATTGATTTTCTTTTTATAATGAATCCAAGCAGTTCTGCAATTAATTTTCCAGATGCTCCAGTTGAGTGGCTTTTATCATTAACTGTCAAACTTTGTGATCCAAAGAAGGGTAACAAAGCTGGGGAAGGGTTTGGAGCACGAGTCCTGTGAGGAGCAGCTGAGGGATGTGGAGGTGTTAAACCTGGAGAAAAGGAGGCAGGAGGGAGACTTTATCACTCTCTAGAAGTCCCTGACAGGAAGGTGTAGCCAGATGGGGTTCAGGCTCTGCTCCCAGGCAACCAGCAACAGGACAAGAGGAAATGGCCTCAAGCCACATCAGACAAGGGTTAGGTTCAACATTAGGCACAGTTTCTTCACAGAAAGATTGATTAGACATTGCAATGGGCTCCCAAGGAAGGTGGTGAAGTCACCATCCCTGGACATACTTAAAACAAGTGTGGATGTGGCACTCAGGGACATGGTTTAGTGGTGGGCTTGGACATTTGGGTAATGGTTGGACTCAGTGATCTTAAAGGTGTTTTCCCACCTAACCAGTTCTATCATGCTATGAACCTGAGTGGAGATTTACCCTCCACCTGCTTCTTCCCCCCTCAACTGCACAAAACACGGAGTGTTTCCTCACTCTGACTTTTCCACCAGTTTTTAAGGAGGGCTGAGTGGGAAACAAAGAAGCAACCTTGGGAGCAACACTGAACGGGGAAAATGGGCTAGCAAGGAGCCTGGTGCTCCCTTTAAAAGATGAGTGAGTGGGCTGGTTTTGGTGAGGTCAGGATTCCCATGACCCAGGTGCTAAAAGCTCAAATAGGCCCAGCTGGGGCAGGTTAGGCCCTTGCTGCCCACCTGTGCCTCCTCTGCCCCTCCCTCCGGAGCACCCGAACTCCTTTAAAAGCCTTTGGAGGGCTGTGCTCCGGTGGAGACGCGACTTGGAGGGAGCCTGTCCTGTTCTGGCAGGGCTGGGGGCCAGCAGCACTGGGGTGAGGCGGGTGCAGCCCCCCAGCACCTTCTGGGAGAGCCTGGAGGAGGTGAGGTGAGTAGCTGGAAAACACAAGGCTGGGAGAAATGCTGAGAATAAGCTCTGTTCTTGGTGGGCCCCCGAAGCGCGGTGCTGTCCTTGCCTCTCCGGGCAGAGCTAAGTGCCACATTCACAAAGCGCTGGTTTAGGAGGAATGTGTAAAATGCTGTTTCCCTCAGAGGGTGGGAGCGAAACGGGGGGAGATGTGTTTATTTGGTTCCAATTACCCCCATGCATGCAGGCCTTTTCCCTTCAGCCTTTTCCTCGGCGTTTCCCCGGTTGTCAGGTGTTGTGTCTGCTTTCCCTTTTATCTCCCCTCCCGGCTCTTGGTTTGTAATGTTTCTTTCTGCGAGGGTAATTGTGTGGCCCGTGCTCCTTCTGAGGGCGCTCTCCGCCCTTCAGCATCTCCCACAATCGCTTCCTTCTCCCGGGATTTTATCTGGGATTTTACACCCACCTCGCCCTGCAATGGGTTTTACAGCAGAGCATCGCTTCCTTCTCCCGGGCTTTTATCTGGGATTTTACACCCAGCTCGCCCTGCAATGGGTTTTACAGCAGAGCATCGCTTCCTTCTCCCGGGCTTTTATCTGGGATTTTACACCCAGCTCGCCCTGCAATGGGTTTTGCAGCAGAGCCCGCTCACAGCGGGGCTGGCACGGCCGAGGAGGTGGAAGTGGGGAAATGGGCGAAGGTGCTGCGGCAGAGGGACCCTGCTGATCTGAAAACCTCATGCCCCGAAACCTCGCATCCCACTCCAGCCCTTCCACGAGGACACCGACCACGGTGCTTTCACCCTTCTGTTTCTGCAAACAATCCCTTCTCCTCCTTTTCCAAAAGGAGGAGCAGTAATTGCAACCATCAGCTTCTATCTCTGTCGTAGTCCCAAATGACCAGTCTTTAAAGGACCTCTCCTTCCCCAAAATAAAAACAATTTAAAAAACCATCCCACCCTAACATTTTGTACATGTCTAAACACATGTATATGTATAATTACATAATAATTAATATATACATATAATAATTACATAATAGTTTTCTTTCCTGTTAGGAAGTTTCTACAGCACCAACCTGATTCTTAACCAAAGTTTCTTTCCCTCACTTTAAAAGCTTTCCACAACTATGTTTCCACATCTGTAAGGCAGCTATATGGAAATCTTGTACTCCAATTATCTTCTCAATCATGCTTAAGAGTTTTAGCTTTGTGGCTGAAATCAGACACGTTTTCCCTGGAGAATATTGTAGATGAAAGTTGATGTTTCCTTATTTGAAATATTTGTGCCAATGCACTTGCATGCATTCACAGGAACTATGCAAGATGGAGTTTTAGTAAAAAAGCTATTGTTGAAGTAAAGTATTTCACAAAGATCAAAACATAGCATTCTGGTATTTCTGGAAGAGATACAATTATTTTTTTAAAAATAAGCTTTGGAACACATTTCAAAAGGACTTATATTACAAAGAGCTTTGAGAGTTTTAAAAGATCAGGATCAAACTGAAGCACAGACTTTGTCTAAATGATACCATTTGATTGAATCAAATTTGGTTTCTCCACATTTTTCTACGGGAATTTTTCATGCCATTTCAGAAGAAAAAGGAAAATCACAGAATCCTGGCTTTCTCTTACATGGAAAACCTGATTTCTACCCACCTTTTCCCTATCCTCTTCAGAGGATACAGCCAGGGTTGTAGAGGAATCTTTGGAAAGTGTATCAAGAAGGGTTTGTGCTCTTTATTCTTAAAGAATTATAGATCTACAAGCTTCCTCTTTCAGCACTTCCCATTTGGCTTTATATCATACTGCCTTTTCATTTCCACAACAGTAGTTCTTCATTTTTCAGTGGCTTAAAGGTGAATTTGTTCAGGTCTGGTTTGGAAAATGTGTGTGACTCAAATTCTTTGCCTCGTGAATCCCTACAACTTGTGGAAACACTTTGGACTTGGAGCATATAAATTACCTTATTCTCTCATATGCATGAGAAATTTACTCATTAAAACTTCTAAAGCTTAACAGTGCTGTGAAGCGTTCACAGAATTCTTGGTGTTAATGGAAAAACTAGCGTTGAAATGAATAATGTTTTATGAAAATTAAATAGTGTAGAAAATGTAATTTCTTACTGATGGATCAGTGCAACTGAGTGAATCACTAGAGGTAATGATCTAATGTCCTTTGCCTTGTAACTTCTGGAGTGTTTCATAAAGAACTGTAACTAGACTGAGCTAATGCAGACTATCCCTGCAAAAATACATCTGCATGGCACATTTACTAATGGCAACTTCAGGTTTGGGGATGTTGCAGCAAGATGCAACTTTTAAATTAAGTTCTACAGCTTCCCTCAGTTTTGGTCTTCTTTTCCTGACTTTTACTTGCAAGCTCAGGGCCAGCTTGGCTCTGAATAAAAGCAAAAGATCAATACAAAGATCTTTTTTTTTTTACATATCCTAGAAATATAATAAATAGTGGTTTGGCTTTGCACACATCCTCTGTAGTTCAGTTAATATTTCTTCTTTCCCTTTCCTTCTCCTCTTTCTTAGTTTTGCCCAGGCCATGGATTCTGCTCTGTACCTCAATAGTTGGCAGCAGTTTAAGGATAACTTGAAATGCATCTCTGTGGTGGAGCATGTTGCAGAGAATTTGGGTAAAAGGCTGATTGTTCAGACTGGTAAACTGAGCTCTGGAAACAGACAAATTGCACTCAAACAGCTTTTTCTTGTTTTGTTTTTGTTTTTATTTTTGTAGAGGGATTCAGGCTACTGAAGTGAGTCTGGAGAAAATATACAACCTGTAACAAGAAATGCAAAAAGATATATGGCCAAATATGCCACTGAGAGGCAGACTCAGCATGACTTTTCTCAGAGGAAATCCTGACCTGTCTATAAACTCCTCCAAAGGAAGTAAAAGTCCAATGGATATAATCTAACTGGATTTCCAAAGTATTTGACAAAGTGTCTTAGCAAAGGCTCATAGGAAAGAAAGGTGCTTTTATGGTTGTTCTCTTTAATTGGGTAAGAGTTAAGAAACAGAAGAGAGTCTGTGATTGAGAGAAGGGGAAATTGAGGCAAACAGAAAAGACAAAGTTTGCTGATGAGATTTAAAGCCTTCAGGTAAGGGTGTTAAAGCAATTCAGCCAAATTAGGGCTATCTGCAGCAGGACCTTATGAAACTGAGTATACAGTTCTAAAAATAACATATAATAATGTCTGTGAGTATAAAATTATGCACATAACAAAAAAAAGCTAAATTTATATAAATGGGTGAGTTGTGAATGAAGTGTTGCCTTTCAGCAGAGAAATCTTAGAATTAAGTAGTTCAGAAATAGATTGGTTCACTTTAGTGCTCATGAACAGTCCAAACAGGAAACAGAGCTATAATGAAAAGAAACAGAGGAGGGGAAAAAGGCAAATTAAAACTAAATATGATGACCTGCTTATTGAGAGTGTTGTGTAGCTCATGTCCCCATCCTAAATCAAGGGTGATCAAGGTTACTGAACTGTTTTATAGTAAAAAAAGATTAGAACACCTCATCTGGAGAAAGGAGATGGCTAACAGAGGATTCCAAAATTGCCTGTAAAACCATAAATTACATAGAGGGGGTAAAACGCTCTTCATTTGTGTTTACAGTCTCTCAGTGTCAGAAAAATGGAGAATGAGGTGAAGTTTTCAAGTGGCAAATCCAAAACTAAAGCAAAATTATGAGGTTTTCCACAGAACAGAGCTAATCTGTGAAACTGATGAGCACAAGATCTGAAAGATACCAAATTTTCTGTAGGTTCAAGGAGCAAATTAATAGAACAAAAAGCCATGAGGAGCTGTTAAGGCTAGAGAATTCACCTTTGAGGAGGCTGATGTGGTACAAATCCTTTGAGGATAAGAGTGTCTAGTGGAAAGAGTGTATGGAGCAAAGTGCCTCCTGTTTTTTGCTCCATCTTTCTCCTCTCCTAAATAGCTGCTGAAATATCACTGTTCACGTGAGCTTGTGTTTTGGGTAGTGCTGCTTACCCGTGCTCTTTTGGAAGCCAGTATCCTTGCAAATCCACTAAACAGCACTTTTTTACCTGGCTGAAGAGCAGCAGGAACAAAAATCTACCTATGTAACCAATCTCTGGCACTGTACAGCAGGGAATAATTCATGTACATCGTGCAAAGCAGAACTTGGCACTTCTGACAGTTGCAGTGAGATGAAACAGCTTCCTGAAACAGCTCTAAACATCAGAAGGGGAAAACCTTTATGAAAACATCAGTAAAGGAAGAAAAGACTTAAACGTAAGATCAGTTACGATGAAAGTGAGCACTTTGTGAACATTGCAGTAGCATTTTCTCTGAAAAATTCGTGGGGTTTTCTTTGTGTTAGTTTCGCAGGAGCGAGTAGAAGGCTGCTACATTTATCCTTTTGTCTTCGGGCGCTGCTCAGCTGCCTGCCGGGTACCAGGGCTCGGAGGCGAGGCACGAGTGGCGGCTCACGGGGGTGTGCGGGGACACAGCAGACCCTCAGCACGGACTGGGGCACGGGGGAACATCTGGCAGCCCCGCTAATTCCGGATAAAGTGGCTCGTGTGCCCCGCCGCGCTGGGGCGCTGAGCGCCAGCCGTGCCCGGAGCCGTGGCGAGCGGGAGCAGGAGGAGCTGGCGCTGGGGGGATGCCTGCGAGGTGTCGGCGTGTCAGCCGGGTCGGAAATGACTCAAAGCGACGGGCTGGTTCATGCCTGCTGGGCAGAACGTGTCTGCTCGGGAGAGCACGGGCGCTGCAGGGGCTCGGCCGGCGGCGCGCACGCTGCGGGCCGGGGGGGCCGTGCGGGCCGGGGGAGCCGTGCGGGCCG
>VZSE01010145.1:1144947-1273461 GCA_013398275.1 Promerops cafer | reverse complement strand
CCCCAGCAGCAGCGGGCGCTCCGGCCGGCCCCGCTCCCGCGCTGCGCCGCCGCTGTATCCGCCCCCGGCGCTGTGCCCGCCCCCGGCGCTCGGCGATCCGCCGGCTCCATCCCGCCGAGAGCCCGGCAGGAACATCTCCCCCGCCGGCCAGCATGATCGAGGTAAGCGCAGCCGCCTTCCTGCCCCGGTCCGCGCGTCCGTCCTGCCGGCGATGCGGAGCAGCAGAGGGGCTTCTCCTCGGCAAACCGGCAGCTCGCCGATGTGTGTTCACAGATGCTAGCGCTCCGATTTATTTGTGCTTTGCGCAGGGGATTTCTGTCCCTGACGGATTTGTTGTTTGAGATCCAGGGGCAGATTGTGTGTGATTTTTACCTCCTCCCTTGCTCTTTCATGCAGACAGCATGTGTGGAAAAGAAGTAATTCTGTTGAAAAGAAATAATGAGGGGGGGATGGAAAAGGGGAAGAGAAGGTGTATGATTTTGTATGATTTCTTTCGGGGTCAATTTCTTGTTTATGGGACTCTCAATGATTAAAAAAAACCCCAAACAAACAAACCAACAAACCAAAAGCCTGCAAAGGTTATGGTCTCCTGGCAGACATCAAGCCTTTTTATGCCTGTGAGTTTGTTAAAGCTCTTATGTCTGTCCTTGTACTAAAATAGACCATGGGTAAAACCCATAACATGTGCTTAGAGGCTTTGAGTAATTTCAGAAATAACTTCAAATCACGGAAGAGGAGTTGTTGGTAGCAAACACTAGTGTGGCAGATGAGCATCTGTGGGCACTGTCCTTTTATAAGTGTTGTGTTTATGTTCTTCAGCTTAGTGACCTGATCTGGGGATTAAAAAGAAGTCTTCCAGGCCAAGGCAAAGGGCATAGAGTTAGCACGGCTGCTTTTCAGTTAGACCAAGGGAGCAGCTGCAGTAATGCTTGGGTTTTGGAGAAGGTCTGTGCTGGGAACTGCACAGCTGCAGTCTGATGCCAAAGTTAACAGCTGAGGAAAACCAGGGCTGAGATGTTTGCTTTCCTTGGGTCACTTCAGCAGATGGAGTACAGGCATGACAGGTATGTGACTGGCAGGTGTCTGCCCAGCCCCTCTCTGTGCTGCTGGCAGCTGTTCCTCACATCCAGCAGTGCTGTCTGTCCCCTGGGTGGCTCTGGCAGTGGTGCAGCTGCTGCTCATGGTGGCAGGGCTAGGGTGGAGGAGCCTTGGGATGCTGTCATAGCCCTGTTTGCCCTCCCTGCAGCTGGGGAGTGGCAGAGCAGCCACGGCAGAAAACTGGTCTGAAACTACTCAGGGAAAATACGTGAGAGCTCCCCCAGCCCCAGGGCTCAGAGACAGAATGGAGCATCTCCAGGAAGGGGCAGACTGTCGTGTTCTGTGTCACTTCTGATGTACCTGCTGTGCCTCAAGGAAAGAGGGCAGGGCTTCAGTTTCCAGGGTGTCCTCCAGCACCTGCCAGGAATGCTCTGGCATGGCCTCACAAAAAAAAGAGTAACTGGGAAACCATAGACCTACCAAGCTGTCTGCTGGAAGCAGCACTGGCATCTCGTGGGGTTCTTCTCACCTGCACAAAGCCGACCTTTGCTTTGTCTTTTTCACTGTAGAAGACAGGAAGGAAGCAATAGCTGCAGCAGGAGAGGGACACTCTTGCCACTTGGAAGTGATGTGGCCTTGGGCAAGTGAGGGCTGTCTGAGCCCTTTACCCTTTATTTGCCTCATCTGTTCAGACTGTCAGCTCGCCAGGGTTCTGGCTGTCACTGTGTGCTTGTAGAGCATTTAGCAAAGGTACAGAAAATTGCCATTCCGTTATCACCATACTCATGTAAAACCTGGTATGTTTATAAATAACCTAATCAACAGCATTATTCCACCTCCTTGTCCCTTCATCTCTCCCTTCATGATTTGCTGTGTTTAGTCACATCCCTCCATTTTTCCTTGAGCCATTTCCAGCTCAGCCACAACCCTCCCTTTCTGTCCTGTTGGAAGTAATGTATAAGAAATGAATTATGCCTCCAGTTTCTGCAGGCTCTGCCTTGTCCACCTAATGCACTGATTGTTACTGACAGCCCTAGCACTTGTGTGTGATCCACTGGATATGCTGATTTTTTCCCATGGAAATTGAGCATTGAAATATGCTGCAAAGCCATAGGTAAAAGAGAAGACTGCAAAGTCATGATATAGCTTTAATGCAACTGATCTCTTGTTAAAATAGCCCATAGGCCATATCCTTTGTTTAATTAGATAGATGAAAATAATTCAGATGGATTTCATTAGTCATTAATTTATCCCTGGGAGGATAACGTTAGGAAAGGAGGTAAATCAGTTAATTAACTGTGTAAACACACAGGTGCTCTGCATTTATTCAGGCATTTTAAAACAAATTAGGAGACGTGGGCATGGTAAAGAATTGGAACAGGCATTTTCATTGCTTCCCTCTATTGTGCCGTTTTTTAAAATGAATAATCATGGCTGAATGTATAATGCTGAAAATTACCAGTAGGTTTGAGGGCAGGACCTTGAGTGTCAGAATGCAGGAGCCAAGTGGAAAATTCTCTCTGTAAAATTTGCACAATCAGCCTCCTCAGACCACAGATGTGGGGACTGGCATGTTCGTGTAGCCACAGTGACACATCATGTTCTTCACACTGCTGGGTAAGCTCATCAGGCAGCTCTGAGTCCAAGGCACTCTCTCCTGATTGTGGCTTTTGATAAGGAATTGTGGCTACCCACATGCAACCATGGCTGTAGTGGAGAAATTAAACTTCATCTTAAAAGGCTGACTTTAGGTGGTAGTTGAGCATAAATCCAAGCAGTAGGTGACCCTAATATGTTAGGTTTGGAGTCACTTCTGTGTTTGCACCTTGATGCCTCCCATTCTAGCACAGGATGAAGTGAATGGGTGGCCCCATTTACCTTGGAAACAACCTCATTATTTTATGGCTTTATACATTAAAGGTCCAGGTAAAATTACACCATAAAATAGAGCACCTGCTGCAGAAGGGCAATTTAGGAAGTATTACCATATGCTGTTGCAGAGGAAAATCCAGTGTTACACTTAGGGGAAGCACCCTTTGGTGTGTACATCAGAGGATCCAAAACCTAACGTGAGAGTAGTTGAAACTATCTTTAAAAATTGGTCAATATCTTTAAAAATGATCAATAAGTTTTATCCATCTGGGTTTTTTTTGTGCATCTTGGCCCATAGCTTATTACTAGTTTTTCAAACTAATGTCATAATACCATTCTAGCAGAGTTACTCATTTACTTCTTCCCTTGAGGTCTGCAGTGTGTTTTGAGTTTTATTGTCGAGTGTACCTGAAGCATTAATGGAGCATATAACTTTTCAGCAGGTACACAACTACTGCTAATTCAGTTTGCCTATTAGAGCATATCACACACCATATTGATGAAAACATTCCTAGTAAGTACAGAAAATTGTTTTTAATTTTAAAGGGTTTAATTCCAGGAGGTTCTGATTGGAATAATTTCCAGTAGGATCCAGAGGCATCACTGCCACACAAATCATGTCCACTTGTTTAATTTCATTTAGACTGTTGTGCTAGGAGTCATCACTTCTGGAATGAGTGTTTGAGTTTGCATTACTCTTACTGAGAATGAAGGTTTCTGAAAGTCAACTTTAAGTTCCTTAAAGTCAGCACTGTAGGCAGATTTCTTTGCAGAGGGTATATTCTTTAACATGTTGGTATAGTGGTATTATTTTCTTTATTATCTTGAGGATGTCCATGTGCTTAACAGAAGAGGTTAAGCTGGAAAACTATAAAGCACTGAATAAAAGATATTTTTGGTTTTCAGGAATGTGAACCTGAAAATGCTGCATCTCAAATACAGTCTATAAGGTCACCAGATGAAATTGCATCTTCTACTCTTATAAAGTGATACAATTGCTTATCATCATGGAATTAATTAAAAATTATAGGTAGTCCACCTAAAATCAGCTGTAACAATGCAATATCTGGTTCTGTCACTAGTTTGAAATATTCTACCTCTTTTGAGCAGATGATAGGAAGCAAAGCAGCTGCTTCTGGGTGTTACCTTGTTGTACCACGTTCAGGGGAGCAGTGTGTGACACTGTAGTTGTGCCCAGCTTTTCCTGGCTAGTTAGTAAGCTTCCATGGGGTTATTTACGTTTGCTTGGTGTGGTGGATAATGCTTATTACCTTCTCTTACAGCCTCTGCAACTCATGAAGGATGTCAAGCAATTAAGTTCTGAGAGTATTCTGAGCTGAACATCTATCATGCAAATGTGCTCCCCCTCTGTTGTGTTTGGAACAAGAATGTTATTGTAGATGCTGTCCTCAAACAGGTCCCAAGGATTTTCCCTTTGGCTTAGCTCTGTTCCAGTGCCCTTTACATCAAGAGGAAAGCTTCAATTTCCTTTCTGCTTTGTTGAACAGTGTCCAGTTGAAACAAACCAGGGCAGTGTTTGAACTCGCAGCAGAACACACATCACAGGTGTGTAACCCAGGCTTTGGAGAGGTCTCCTGTTGCTTCAAACCAATTAAGGCAGGCTTAAAACCCACTGGAGCTGGTGTAGGCAGGTGTTCTGCAGCCATCACCTGTGTGCTGTCAGGTGAAACTTGCATAGGTTATAGCTGTGAGTAGTGAACAGCCAAACCCATTGTAAATCAGTCATTTACACCTCTTCTCCCTTGGGAAGAGCTGTAATGGCTTTGATGGGTATGTTTTAGTTCCTGGGGAGCTGGGGACCCTGTCCTGGCACCCCAGTGAATTCCCTGAAGCAGCTGCCAAGCAGGGTGAAGTGTGCCAGTGGCACAGTCCAAGCCTCAGTTTCCTGTTTGTGGAAGAGACAGATATTTCTGGTTTCTTTCACCTAGGTGTTGTGACTGTAGAGCCAGGCTTCCAGGTCTTACAGCGAGAAGAATCCTCTGAAGCTTATAAATAATGAAGGTCTTCATTCTTTATCTGGAACAAACAGTTCCAGCCCACTGTCAGAATCCAAGAGAAAACAGTGTTTGCAGTATTTCTGGAAACCTTGCTGTCCTTCTGTTTTTGTGGTTTGTTTTCTCCCCCCTGCCTTGCATCATCTGTTTAAAGAGATACAGGATAACTTTAATGCATCTCCTGACAAGACCCACTAGATCTGTGAGCCCTGGGAACTGGAGGCAGGGTTCTTGTGCAGCGTGGTGGCCGAAGGTGCAGGCAGAGCCCACATCTGGGTGTGCAAGCAGAGAACTGGGGCTTTGCCCAGACACGGGGGCAGAAGGACACAGAGAGGAGCACGTTCCTAGGGAGCACTCTGACCAGTGGGGCAGAGTGTGCCTGCAGGTTTGAGCCCTTTCAGGTCCCCAGGTTAGACAGCTGCTGCCATGCCTTATCTGTGGGACACTTCACAGACAGAGCATCCTCTTGGGAAAGAGGGACAGGGAGTGACAGCCCTGCCAGCCAGCAGGAGCTCTTGTGCTTCTCAGCAGTGGCATTTGGTAAGGGGCTGTGATTAAATAGGCCATGCAAAGTCACCGGGGCTACGTGAGCTGTGTCAGCCCTTCACACAGCAGCACCCACACCCGAGCACTGGCACTGCAGAGCCAGCTGTGTAAGCCACACTCCTGTGGTCTCCAGTGGCACTGCACGCAGGACTTAGGGGGAGAAAGGTGACTCCTCCTTCCTCCACAAGCTGTTCTGTTTTCTCCCTCCACAGGGCTTTTGTTTTCGGTGTGTCATTCATCTTTCCTCAGTGCCTTACGTAAACCTTTATTCCAGTGCAAAATGGACTTAAATGGGACACGGTCTGAGCGCTCTGAGAATAGCTACAAATGCCCCCTTACACAGGCCAGTGATTCAGACCTGACCTCGTGCTTCTCCTGGTGCTGCTGCAGTTGGGAGGGAGCTTGCAAACAGGACTGGGTCCTTAAAAACAGGTTTTTGTCTGCTAGCTTTTCTCTTTGAGCATGTCAGTTCTCATTTTGGAATCCATCACTGTCTCTGCTGTGGTTTGGTTGGGTTTTTCTTCCCCCCCCAGGAGTTTACAGTGATTTATTTGCAAACTGCAGAAGCTTTGGTCTCGGGCACTAAATTGTTTGCTTCCAGTTCTAAGCCCTCAGTATCTCTTCAGACAATTATTTGATTTGTTTCTGCTCTCTATGCCTTCATGTTATTTATATTTTCATTTGGTAATTGCATAAAGCCAATTGCCTTGGTCATCAGCTGCAGAATCTGTGTGGCATTTCCACTATCAGGCAATTTCACAAGTAAATTGCAAGCTACATTTTATGCATCTTTAAATCAGATCTGTCATTTATCTGTACAGCTGTTTCAGAGTAAAAAATATAGTCAGTGTAACTGAATCTTCACGGAAAATAAGCAAATTAGTTTTTATTGTGCTTAGGCTCATCTTTTCTGATACAACAGTGCAGTTAAAAATGCATCCTGCTTAATATTACTATAAAATCTTAAAATGCTAATATAGTACCTGGCTTTTAGAATACATGAGGAAAGAGAAATGTTAGAGAAAACACAGTAAACACAAGCTTGTGATAAAGAGGAAAGCCCTGCTGCAGTGTTAGGGGAAAGCATGTAATAGCATTTACACCCTTTCTTGTTGCCAGTTTGATGCAAAAGATGTCATATCAAAGAACCAGGTCTAAACACAATAAAACTGTGGTGTCTTTCAGAATTTAATTTATTTATTTTGAGCAATCACCATATCATGTAGCCATTGGACACCATCTAGTTAGAAAACAGGCAGGTGAATTTTTAGGTCAACTAGATCCAGCTGGTTGCTTTAACATGTTTTGGTTCATGCCACTGGAGCACACAGTGCATTTGTTAAAAACCTAATTAATGCTAGACGGGACAAACAAAGCAACAAAGGAGTCACTCAGAGGCAGTGATGACAGGAGGTGGAGATGGAGGAGCTCCATGAGGTCATCATGTGCCTCTTCCCCTCTTTGTGCGAGGCTGTTTTCCCCCGTCAGAAGGGAAGAGGCTGTGAAGACACAGGGAATGGCACTGGGCAGTGACAGAGCAGCAGGAGGGTCACAGGAGGGAAAACAATCGAGAGCAGGGTGAGCAGTGCCTTTAGAAATCAAGGTGAAAGCACACTGCACTCGGGGGTCATTTGGGAAGAGGATTTCTTTGGAGTGCTCGCCTGTTTCTGCAAAGAAAATAGGAAGGAGAATTGTGTGGATGTGCAGGAATGTATGAAGACCAAACTGACTCTTGAATAAAGGGGCAGCAAGCAGAGGTTGCAGCTGCTTTATGTCCTGTGTTGGGTGGGGCTGGTGGGGGGATTTCAGTATTTTCCAGTTGGGAAGGATCACACCTCAGACTCCGTGGTGTGTGGCTGTAATTCACAGCTCAGGTGGTAAATGTTTCTGAACTATGTGACAAGATAAATCCAGCCTGAAGCTGAATAGATCCCTGCTCAGGGGATCCTAGGGTTGGTTTCAACAAATTAATTTGTTTTCTACTTCTGCTGATCTTTGTTCCTTTAGGGTTCTTGATAATTCAGCTTGTCAAGCACAGGTTCTTTTTGGACTTCAGGAGTAGATCTCCTTCACCTTGGCTAGCCTTGCTGTCTTTCAAGTGAACTGACACAAGCTTTCTTCTGCATCAGTTCAGGCATTACTGGACTTACTCAAATACTAATTTAAGCACTGAGTCAAAAAACTGACATTAGTTCTGTAAGAGCTTTTTCACCAGAGTGCTGCTTGCAAACATTGTTCTGTGTTAATTTGTTCTCGTGGCACCCAGTTTGTCTGCTCTTACAGATGTGCTACAGCTATAAATGTTATTAAACACGAGTCTTGGGTGGACTAGCTGAATATTTCTGCTTCTTGATGGTCTCTGTTTTAAGGTTTTTCTAACCAGTAAGTTGTGCTCATACAATCTGAATTATCTTTTATTTAAGCGTAATAAAAACAGTGATGCTTGTTTTAGGAGAAACATATTTCAGTTTTAGTCAAACCAAGTAAACTGGTTTAAATTAAAGCCAATAAACTGCTCAAGTCAGGCATAAGTGCCTGCACAGTTTTTTTGGACTAATTTAATTACAATCTATTTCAATTCAGTCTCATTTCATGCAATGCAGCTTTCTTGGGCGTAAGACCTCTTGTATTTTCTAAGCCCCAATGCCTTCACTGTGAGGCAAAATTGTTATTAAATAGTGTGGAAGCCCTCTTTTTCTGCTAGTTGCCTTGTGTTTCTCTTTGTTGCATGCTGCCATTGCACAGCCTCTCTTTACCTAACCTTAGTGCCAGCCCAAGGCTGAACAAGCAGCTACATTAAGGTGATAACACCAAGCTGGCAAGGCATCAGGGAAGGTCTGTGTAAGGAGGAACAGTCTTTAAAATGTATTGGAAGGGCAGAAATTAACTCTGTAAGTTGTGTAAATGGGCCAGCCCAACAAATGGACTTGGTGACACTTGCATGGTAGCACAGACATGTGTTGTGTATGTTCATCTTCACATTCCTGCAGTATAAAGACAGGATTAAAATGCTTTTATATCATGCACCTACTCCCATGAGAGCTGAGATAAACCTGCCTGGCTCTTGGCTTCCATAAATGAGCTTCTTAAACTATGGAAGTCTTTACAAGTGTCATTAAATAAAAAAAAAATCTTTAGTTGATACTAAAAATAATATTATATCACTTGACCCTTCAGCAACTTCTCTCTGTCTGACAGTGTGTGGGGTTTTTTATTTTGGTTTTGGGGTTTTTTTTGTTAAGCTGTAGACATTATTAGTGGGGTTTTTTCCTGCAAATTCATCTTTTATGTGATTGTGGCTGCCAAATTGTATTACTGTTTCCTGGGGACGGATAAAAGCTGTTTGGAAGTCATGGAAGTGTTCTTGTCTGACTGTAGCAATACACAGAATAATGGCATTTGTGCACACTGGATTTTATTTTATACCTGGAGCAGAAAGGTTTGTGTGGCTGTGAATGACAAAGCACCTGTGATCACACACCTCATTTGGCTTGCCTGTAGGCAGTACCAGAGTGTGAGTCACTATTGGATTTATTGATCTGCTGTGTTCCTGCAATCTGGCAAGTGTTCTAATTTCTTTATCCTTCTGGTGCAAATTTGAGCATGAAATATTTCTTAGGTGCTTAGTAGCCAGAAGCAGGCATGGGGAAAAAGCAGTAAGACACTCTTTTAGCTTGGAGAAATGTCTCAGAAAGGACTTTGTTTGTTGAAAATTGGCTTTCATATAACTTCTGACTGAGAGGAAATTCCTGATCCATCTTTTCTGGGGCCTGATGACTGCTACAAGATAGGATGGTGTTTATAGCAGGAGATGGGTTTGCTTTGGTAGAAGGAACTCTGTGCAGTCATTGCTGTGTATCTGTGGTTTATCTGGTTTCTTTAGGTTCTTGACCTCCATAAATAGCCAGTGCTTGCCCCAAAATGCCCTGTCTGCAGTTCTTTCATGGCCATGAAATCAGGTTTCCAGATGTTCCTGTCACTGGTAGTACCCAGCAGTGTGGGGCACTTCACACAGATGGCTGCTGAAGCCAAAGAAGGTGACTGAGGAGTTTGTGAAGCTGCAGAACTTGAGTTGTTTTGAAAAGCATCCATATGATTTCCTAGCTGAAGGTGTGAGCTCTGTAGACGACATTTTCAGTTTGTTTCTTTGCTCTTTTCTTCTGCTAGGGAAAGTTTTCTGTTCCCCGGTGGTCAGAAGAGTTCTCAAATAACAGGGAAATTTAAGTGAACAGAGAACTGGTTAAAGAATTAGTTGCCTTTGAGAAAGGGTGACAAAGCACGTGGCATATAGAGGTAACTGGAAAATTTGAGAATTGGTGACTTTTTTTTTAAAATAAATGATCTCATTCACTACAGATAAAAGAAATTCAGTTTGCAGCTGAAGTTCAGAGTGATGAAGCTTCTGGTAATCCTCAGTTCCTGTTTCACAGCTGAAGAGGAGCCAGTGAGATGGAGTAGCTAAACCCCAAGCACAGCAGCTTGAAAAGCACCTGGGGGAACTGCAGTTTACAGAGCAGACAGTCCCAAACGAGAACAAAGATGCTGATGCTTCTGCTGAGTGTCTTAAAATCCCCAGGTGTGAAGGCACAGGAGAAGCTGAGGCACAGCCATGCAGTCCAGGAGGCCTGGGGAGTTTAGGGAGGAGATGGGGCTGTGTTTGGAGCAGCGGGCTGACTGAGCTGATGCACAGAAGCAGAGAGGGTGTGCCAGAGACAGCAGGGAAAGCACTGACTGCAGCATCATGATGCTAGAAGATGTTGAAGGTACTTGTGTCTAAGGCAGCCCGAGGACCAAGTGCAGGAGTTGAATGTCCAGCTTTGGGAAAGCTCTAGCAGAGGTGCAGGTGACAACTGTTAAGCCTAAAATTTGCCAGAAGTGCCAGTAAGTGCTAGGTACACAAACAGCCACCTAAGGCTTCACCTCTGCCTTGTAGAAGAGTTAGGTTGGAGCTAAGTGCTGATGTGAGGGAGCACTGGTACCCAGCTGAGTGTTTTGTGATGAATTCTGTCCATGCTAAAGGATTTGTTATGGTCATTATAGCATTGAGGTCTTTTGTAAGAGTAATAACAGAATTACTGCTCAGCAGGTCTTTATTTCAGTAGTATTTAGCAGTGATAAGATGACATATAAACCCCATTTTTTTAACCAAGTTTAATCTATTGTAAGACTTTACACCTCATTCTCTTACAGGCTTTACAGTGATGTTAAAATCAATGTGTGATTTCAGTATTTTCAAAGGACAACTTTGAAATACTCTTCTATTTCCTATTTAGAAAAAGCAGTTACATATACCACAGAGAAAACACTGATATCTGTACAGCACAACATAGGAAATAATGTCATGCTTGTGTAATTGTACTTGAGACAGTCTGGAGTGACTTCTGAGGAGTTACTGACCCAGTGGCTCAAATGTACCTTTAGGATAACATCAGTGTTTTCATGGAGGCAGTTTTAAATCTACCACGCTATTAAACACAAAGGGCAAATTTATGCTTGGCATATCTCCCTTGGCAGTGTTGGCACTAAACCAAGGAGCAATTTTCCCTGTTGCATTTAGCAACATGTTTCAGATTTGTAATCCATGGAGACATTAAAATATGACTCCATTAATTAGAAAGTAATTGTGGTATTTCTTTCTAGTGCCGAGGGATTAACTCAGCTTAATCTCAGTGTGGTTAACAAAGGCAGTTAGCTACTTGCTTTAAATATGAGTTAAATCTGTAAAATATAATGGCTTCATGGAGAGCAGGATTGGCCCCGTGGCATGTGCCCAAAATTTGGGCTGTGGACTTCACTGAGTTCAGTGGTAATCCTGAGCTGAAGGGTTCAGGAGCCCCAGGGGCTGTTCCTGGAGGTGGTCTGTGCTTCAAATTCACATGCAAGCTTGGTATCTTTAAAAAAGATCATGAAAGAGAGTATTAAACTGTATCCAGCTTCAGTCCTCTGTGTCCATGCCAACTCCTGCTTTAGGGCAACTTCATAGAGCAGCAGCAGGAAGAAACTGAAGCATGATGGTTGAGTACTTGTCAGTATTTGCTGTCACCAGTAATTATTATTAGCAAATCCAGCTTGGCATAGTGGATGTTAGACAGAAGCGAGCAGTGGAGCTGGAACTCTTTGAGATATTTTTTCTTCCACAGCTGGCAATTCCTGTCCTGTTAGCTGGTAACCAGCATGCTCTCCATCCTAATTATTGCAGTGCAAACAAAAATCAGTTGGCTCAATTCATCTGTGGAATGCTTTACTGCTGTCAACGGATGGTGTCATGAGGGCTTTCTAGGATTTTACCAGTGGATTTGGAAGTATTTGAAAAATTACAGGTAAAGCAAGGAGCTGTTACTGTCCAGTGTCCTTTGCTTTGGGTAACACTTCAGTCCTGCCTGGCTCTGCCACTGAATGCCCCTGCACACTCTGCCAAAGTCTTGCCTTTCTGGAGAGCAAAACCCTAAGCTTTAAGGCAAATAAATGTATTTTTAGTGAAGGATAAAGCATACTGGCATATTGTAAAGAGGTTTATGATCTCTCTTGGCACATTCTCTTTTAGTGGATGTGGAGGGTCCTGTAGCCACAGTTGCCTGTCTTGCTGTAGAGAGTTACAAAAAAAGAGGAACAGAAGGGTTAAAGCTGAGGAAAGGCAGCAGGAGGGATGTGTGGGGCTCCCTGGGGGAAGGGGAGAGGAAGTAAGATCTGCTGTGGCTGGGAGTTTGCCTTTTACTTTTTGTTGGTAGCAAGGCTGTGATCTGTGGAAGGTCCACTGAAAATACTGCTTTTTTTTTTTTTTAAGTGTGTTACCATATTCCCAAAATCTGTAAAAAGGGAAAAGAACCATGTTATTTGCCTTATGTGTGTCATGTGTCCCAGCCTTGGCCCCCCATTTTGGTGGCTGCTGTGTCCCTGACACTGCTGTCCCCCTGCCCCAGCCTTCCCTGGGGGTGAGGGCTGCTCCCTGCAAAGAGCTGGCACCTCATAGGCTGACCATGAAAGGCTTTCTCTGCATCTTTTCATAAGGGGATTACACTTCTGATCTGGGGCTTTCCCATCTGGACTGGGAATGCCCACCCCAGATGCAGCCAGGCTGAGGCAGCCCCAAGTCCTCTCCATCTTTGCAGCTGTGCTCCCTTATGCCATCCCCCCAGCCATCCTCCCTCATGGCCCAGCACCCCAGCCTCCTGCTCCTGGTGCCTCCTTCCCTCTCCCAGGCCTCTGCACCCACTTCACCTTTTCAGCTCCTTCAAGGCTGCTGGGGAGCAGGAGCCCCTCAGGGCTGCCTTTGTCTCCTTGGCTCATGCTGCTGGGTGAAACCTGCATTCAGTGGCTACTGGCAGGGGAGGTACAGGGAGTGCAGGTGGCTCCACAGAGATGCTAATCTGATGCTGTGGGAACTGGGAATCTTTTGGTTTTGGGTAGATGGCTTGCACCTGTCTGTTATCCCTCTGTTGGTGAACAGAAGGGTGCCTGGAACTAGCACTCCTCTTTTTTTTTTCTTCTTTTCCTCTTTCTCCTCCCAGTTCCTTTGCAGAAGCCTGAAGTTCAACTTTGTAGATAATGCAAAATACTCTCATTATTTATTCATATAGGTGAGCATTCCTTATTACTGTCTTTGTTTAATGAAGGATTTAACAAAACCAATTATTTCTTTTTCCTTCCATTCTGCCTACTCAGCCTTCTCTTAAAAAAGGCAACAGCAAACCTGTTAGGGAGATACTTCAGCAGAGAAACTTGTCTCTAATGGAATTGAGTAAAAACCTTATTTATTTATTCAGCTCTGAATGAAAAACTTGTGATGTTGTCCATAACCTTCTACTCTACAGAGCAATAATCTAATCTAGGATGTTGTGTGCATATATATGTTACATATATGAAGCCCTGAAATGCAACTGCACAAAATAAAGCAACTGAAGTAAAACTGAGAACCCAGAGGATGGAAAGTTGTGCTAAGAACTTACCACAAAGTTCTTGCTAATGTGTTTACTGATGGCAAAGTCTGATGGCTCGGTACGGTCTGTCCCTGGGATGAATTAACAGAATGTGTATCAGCTTTCCTGCAAGGTGCACTGGGTTTGATTTGCTGTGGTTTTGTTTTTTCCAGGGCTGCCAGAACGAGTGCACGTGCGGAGGGTGTTCGGGAGAAACGGGAAAGCAGGTGATTGACTCTTTCAAGGTAGGTGTGAATGGCCTGCAGAAGAAGGCTTTTCTCCTTTGGGTCCCACAGCTGCAGAGAGAAGGATTGAAGGACTCCAGAGCACTGCAGCTCCGGAGCATCATCAGCACTCAACAGACAGGGCTGTGACCGTAAGGAGTGCTGAGCAGCTGCCAGGAGCTGACCTGAAATTGCATCCCTCTCTTTTTATTTCAATCTCATGCTTAGAAATCAGCTCAGTTGAGATGCCATTCTTTTCCTCTGCCTCCTTCCTGAGTGCAGTGCTAGTAACTGGGAGCTCATTTTAAAAACTGTATGGGTACAGATGTCAGCTTCCAGTTTTCTGTTGAGAGTGCAGAGCCTGTCAGCACGTGCTTCTTTGAATTCTACATCTGTCCTAATTTCCCTTTTTCCTGCCTTTTATGTATCTTTTGCCTTTATTCTTTGTGTCACACATCTGTAATTCTTTGTCTTATTCTGATTCCATGGTTTACAGTCTTTAAAAAAGCCTTATCTATATTTTGCAGAAATACAAAAGTAGTACTCAGAAAAGCTCATGTTTTTTCAGCAGTTCCGTTACTGTTATTTCTGACTCCTGTCAGCAGTACAAGAGATGAAATTATAATGATGTGCTTTGTAAGTGTCATGTTTGTCCTGACTTTTTTGGGCAGTGCCACTGCTGTGCAGTCTTCTGAACGATGCTAAAGTAATTATTTCCCCTTCAGTTGTCAGGCTTTAAACAGATATGAAAAATTAATGCTGCAATAAATATATTGGACTCTTGGATAACCTTTATTCTGATGTTGGTGTCTTTGAATAACAGCAAAGAATTATTGAGTGTCCATGACTGCAGAATTTCACTGTATAGCAACTTGGCATTTCATTTCTATTTCCTCATTCTCAGCCCTTCCCAGTTCTTCTCTTCCTCATTTCTTCATGTTGTGTCTCTCTGGCAATTCTGCCCAAAGAGGAAAATTCAGGATGACTTTTCATCCAGAAGGTCTGATTTGGAAAATGCTGACAAAAACAGGCATGCAGCCAGTTCTGAAACCACAAGAAATCACGAGTCTGGAGTGCAAGGGTTGTGTTGTGGATTCACCTTCAATAAACAGATAGATCTCAGCAGATCCCTTCAGCAGAGCGTGCTGGTGTGTTTGCAAACAAGAACTGCTTTACAAGAGGAGACCCTTGTGTGACCAAGCTGTGCTTTCACTCATTGGGACAGTCCAGAAGAGCAGAGTGACAACAAACTCTTGTGTTTGGGTCACAGGTGAGCTTGGCATAAGCTAAAACAGACTTAAGGCAGATTGAATTGTAGCAGCAGTCAAGCAGGTGCCTTACCAAAGCTCCAAGCACTGGGTGGCACAAAGTTGGATTTAGTCCAGGTTCCTTTCCATTGATATTTGTGTGTCAGCCAGAATGGTAAATCAGTGTAGTGGAGAGGCTGGGTGAGGGGAAAAATACATTAGCAGGTGGGACAGATGGTCATAAAGGGAATAATGGTAGGAGAAAGCAGCTGGCTCAGGCTGAAGTCTCATTTGTAAGACTTCATTCCTGCCTTATGGCTCTGTTTCTGAAGATGAGCTGCAGTCACCAGAGGGGAAGAGATTTCTAGAAAATACTGTACTGTGGGAAGTGTGTGTATGAAAGTTAAGGTGAGAATATAGGTCCTGGTTGTAGTATCATGCATTATAATAATTGTTTTCAGCCTCTTTAACTTCACAGTAAAATTAAGAAGGAAAAACTTCATAAATTAAGAAAAAACCAGCAAGAGAAAATGAAAATAAAATAGCCTGGATTCATTCTAGGGAGCTTCACAAACATTTTTGTGGAAGACAGTTATGGTTACAATTTCAGAAACTGTAGCTACTAATATTTCAAAGGCATCAAGTTGACCCATGGGGCTGGCTGTGCTGAAGAAAGCTGCAGTTTGTGCCAGTGACCTAAGCAATCCAAGCTTATGGGAATGTAGAAAACAGGGTATGGTTTTGGTTAAAGCTTACATAAAGCATATTGTTTACAGTGGGTCATGCCCAACATTTGAATGCCAGATTAGCCCTCTGAAGACATTTCTGCTCAGAATGCTGTGCTGTGCTTTTTAGGTGGGGTGAGCTGCTCTGAATTTTACTGCAGTTCCTGTCTGATTTTGAAAGGTGGAGTCAGAAAGTCCCTGTACACTGGGAGGGAAGGCATGAGTGTGTGTTACTACAATTTCTGGCAGGCAGTGAGCTCCTCTGCTAACTGCTTGCTGTCCTCTATTCTCATGGACTTCTTCAAAAGCAACAGGTCAGAACTGGCATTTCCTTCATCCTTAGTTTGACTCAGTTCTGCAGTTTAAAATCTCATCCTGGCAGGTCTGTGATTTACAAGGCGTTTAATGCATGGCATTTAGAGTTGCCACGTGTGCAGTGATCTTGGAACAGCTGAGAAATATCGAAGGAAATAGTGATTATGCTACAATTTCCTGTATTGTAGAAAGTGCCAGACTTCCAGGATTTATCTACCAAACTCCTTCCATGTGAGTGAAATCTCCTCCCTCCCTCAACTGCTGTGTGTGCTTACAAATATATTTGTTTATTGAAATAGCAGATGGTGATTTGTGACCACACTGAAGTTGTAGCTTTTCTCTGTTGCCAGCACTGGATCTCTGAGTGGGGGAAATTGCACCAGTAATGGAGAGTACAGTCATCCTTGGTACCACTGAATGTGTTTTGGGAAGCTGAATCAAGAAATGCACTTATCTGGTTCTGTTCTTATACTTGCAGCCCATAATACCATGAAACAGCACACAATTATGTCTCAGGCACTTAATTTTTATGACTGCAAATCTGGTAGTTCCTTTAATGGATTCATTCTGCTTATTGTGCTGTCACAGGACAGAATGAATGTTGTTTGGAGAATGTAGCAGTCTGTTGCCATAAGTAACTCTGATTTGGGTTCTTTTAATGTGTGAATTAGCTCTGACTTGGAATTCCTAACACTTGATGTTAAAAAACTGAAGGCGTCTGTGATGCCTTTTATTTCTCTCATATCCAGAAAGATGATTTAATGTAGCCTTTTGTGTTGGAATTTCTTTGTTTTCCCTTTGGGACTGATACATGGAGCACTTTAAAAAAAGGTATTTCCTACTCCTGTAATGTTTCTCTGAGTTTCAGTGATCTGAAGATCTGGAATAATTGGCACCATAATGGTGCAAATGGTTCAGTTCTTTTGTTTTACTTCTCAATGGCCTATTTAGTGTGCCAGAGTGGTGGGGAATTTCTGGGGAATTTCTGGGGAATTTCTGGGGAATTTCTGGGGAATTTCTGGGGAATTTCTGGGGAATTTCTGGGGAATTTCTGGGGAATTTCTGGGGAATTTCTGGGGAATTTCTGGGGAATTTCTGGGGAATTTCTGGGGAATTTCTGGGGAATTTCTGGGGAATTTCTGGGGAATTTCTGGGGAATTTCTGGGGAATTTCTGGGGAATTTCTGGGGAATTTCTGGGGAATTTCTGGGGAATTTCTGGGGAATTTCTGGGGAATACTGGCTAGCTTGTGCACTGAAGCAGAAGGGCGTAGCTGTAGCTGACAGGTGGCTCTGGACTGAGTTGCTGATGGAAGACCTGTGGTGGCAGAAGGAGCAATGTCTGTCTGGGGCTGCCGTGTCCCAGTGCCTGCTGGTGCCCCTGTGAGTGCTCCCACAGATTTCTGCAGCCAGCCCCAGCCCCAGGCTCTGGGGCAGTGGGGTGTGAGCCCGTGGCAGGCTGGTGCAGTGCTGCTGATCCCTGGGGGGACCTTGCACTTGCTGGATGAAGTGCAGTGCTCTGCTAAGACTCTTGCCTGGCTTCCAGTTGGAGGCTATCTCACCTCTGGCCAGGTGAGGTGCTGGGTATATTGAATTTTCCGTAATGGTGTATGGCTTGTTGTTTGTTTCTTGTGTTATTGTAAAGTTTTTAAGCCCAAGCTGTGAACTGGGTGACACTGTGCTAAGTATTGTACAAATATGAACATAAAGATTGTTTCCACTCTGCATATTTAAAACCCCCTCAAAAACCCCATCCAAAACCTCTGACGATTTTTCCACAGAATCTAAAGCTGTAGCATATTTTACACGAGAAGAAACTGAAATTCTTTTTCCAGTGCAGGTTCAAATTTCCATTTGTGGTTCAAATTGAGACATTGCCAGTGAAAGTTTTACGTTGCTGTGAGCCATAACCATTTTCATACTAAGTGGGCCTATGATTTGTGGTAAATACAGTGGGATATAGGATTCCTTACTCTGGGAATTGGGAGAGAGTACAATCCATTTCGAGAAAATAGATGGTTTTAAGCTTTATTTTAGAAAACTATTTTGTATGTGAAAAGTTTACTGACAGTGATAAACAACAAGCAGTTCTCTGATCCTGTTTTTTTAACAAAGATGAAAATTCTTTTTTTACCGAACTTTGTTGTTTCCCATCCAATGCAAAGATCAAAGTATATAAAATACAGAACAGTCTAATTTTTGAAACATCATCCTAAAGTCTAAACTAATTGACTTTATCACATTAACACATTAGTGTGACAGGGTTAAAGTTCCACTTCTTGAAGAGTTCAGGAAGTACCGAGCAGTTTTCCTCTATTTTCATTTTACAGGAGCAGGAGGTAAAGTTACTGACATGCTCAGAGCATATGGATCAAGGGAACACTCAGGTATTTTTGGAATGAGGAAATACACTCAGTTATAGTTACCACATTACCTACAAGGCTAATAAATACAAAGCAGTTTACATGATTTATATATTTTTCAAATATATATTATTTCCTTCCTGGCTTGTCCTCAATTTGTCATTTTCTACTGACATCAGTCAGTTATTTACCTGCCAAAGCATATGTGCACTCAGTGAGGCTTGGTCATCTTGCAGCTGTTGATTCTTCAGGGGTTTTGAGTGCTAGGTGGGGATAATAGAAGAAAACCCTGCATTGCCATTTAAAATCCTGTTAGACTCCATTTTAAATTTTGCTTGATGAGCTAGAGCATATCCTTTATGTTAAATTGTATGGGGAAAGATTTATTATAGAAATTCAGTATCTTGATGCTGTGATGAGCAGTAGCTCCCCAGAATGTGTGTATAGAAAATCTGCTCTTACACAAACTGGAGCAGTGAAAGAGAAACAACCAACTGGGTATGTGTGTAACAGGATACAGTAAGGATCTCCAAATACTTTGTGTCTTACAACCCTGGGCCACCCAGTCCGTGCTCCTGCTGAAAGTGGGGCTCTCATCAGCCCTCTGGGGCTTTGCTGAATGCAATGCCCCCAGGAATTCTTGTTTTCCTGGTGTCCAGTGTGATCCTCTTGAGCTAAAGCCTTGCCAGTCACAGTTTGGTAGGTCAGCTCTGTGTCACCTCCGTGGAAGTACATAGCTGTGGCCACTGCCAGAGCAGGAATGCCAAGCTAGAGGCCACTTCTGTTATTGTCATAACAATATTTAGCATGTGTGGGCTGGGCACTGCTTTAGAAAAGGTTATTCTGATTTTTATTTTGATTTCAGCTGAATCTGTTTACTTTGTTACTACTGTCAGTGGTAACAAAGCTATTTGCTTTTTGGGATGTGTTGAATTAAAAAGGATTGGTGAGTAATAATACTGTTAAATCACTGTACTTTCGTGTCACCTGCTTGTGTGTCACCCTGTATCCTAGCAGGTATGCACATGCTGCAGAATTATTTCAGGTGATTTACAATCACATCCATTCCCTCATCTTTACCTGGCAGTAGGGAAACCAGTTCCAGGATGAAGAGTGCTGAATGGTTTCTGTGATATTCTGCACCCACACGGGCATGGCACAAACTCTTTTGGGTATTGCTATTAATAGGTGGACCAGACTGCCACACATCTGCTGCTCTCATTCCAGGAAAGAATTCAGGATCTGTGGCAGGTCCTTTCAGTTTCAGCTTGATGGCAAAAGGGTCTGTGTCTCTCTTCAAGTGGGTGATGTTCTTCAAATCATTGCAGCTTTTAGCAGATAGATTTTCTAAGCTGTAATAGAGGAACTGATTGTCCCATTATCTGAAGCTGAAGGATTTGCAAATAAAGCTAATTGTCTTCGGCAAGCGACAGGAGCTTTTAGCCGAGATAAAAGGAAACTGCTAAAAAAACAGCCAGGGGCAGTTTGGCTGAGTTGATTTATAGCACCAGAAAGTGGTGCTTGAGCACTTCCTTCACTAGGAGCTTAAGATGGGTCTGTAAAAGCACAGAAATTGTACTGGATTTTTGGAGATTGCATTTAGCTTGTATCACTTTCTGGATTCGTTTTTCCCAAGGTAAAGGGTTGCTTTTAAAATGCAAGGCTTAGCACCAGTCAGTGGTCAAAGTAAACTTACAAACTGACTCCAAAACTTAAAAAATCCGTAGTGTCCATACCTATTTCCAAGATTTCTTAAGTTTTAATGTCACTGTGATGTCATGTCCTCAGTTTTGATAGTAAATGTTTTCTTTGCTGAACACACTTGAATAGAAGCTATAATTTAGGAAGAGAATTAAGTTGGATTGTTTTTTTTCCATAGGATTCTCTTGGCCTTCCTGCTTGCTTTTGAAAGGATATCCTAACTTTCCATGAATTACCAGCTTAGAGAGTTGGAAGAGGTTTATGTTAATCCTGTATTTAGTCCCTGTTTCTAAGGAAGTACTGAGTGGAATGAAAGGGCAAGCTGTGGCAGTTTCATTGGCAGATCAGACACTGAATTTCGTGGTAGTATTTAAGTTTACCTTCTCTCTACCAGTGTGAAAGGGAGATGGAATCTGAGAAAGGGTCAGGTGTGGTTAACTGAATGCTTGAAATTGTTCCCATAACCTCTGTATAATACAGACACTGTACCATGAGAGCATTTTATATTTCCAAAAGGTTTTGAGTGCCTGCATTCCATGAATCCACTTCCCCGCATCTCTGCAAGCTTATTAAAATCAGGGTAAGAAGATTTAATTGCAACTGCTCAGGACTTGGACATAGGAGATTATGATTCTATTCTTGGCTATTCCACACAACACGTTTGTGACTGGCCAGGCTACTTAGGCAAAATACTTCCAGCTTGTTTGCCTGAAATTTAGGTTTGCAGTTCATTTCTTCGTTCAGCACGGCGACTTCTTTCAGAGAAGGTTAGATGCAAAAATCTCATTTTTTTTCAGTTGCTTCATGTGAAATACAAATGATGTTTTCCAAACTGGGAGACAGTAATGTCTGGAATCTTTGTGCAAGGATGTGTTGTTGGTGAAATGTCAGAGATGTCTCTATTCCAGTCTTGTGTCACAGGCCAGTGTGAGCCCTCAGCTTGTGTTAGACTCAAACCTTCTCCCAGGCAAAGCCTTTCTAAAAATGGAACATTGTGTTGATGCTGCTGTGCAGAAGTACAGTGGTTGTGAGGCAAGGAGCAGCACAGCATCAGGAATTGCATTAACCAAGCTGTCAGGTCGTGGAGAAGCAGCAGTTTGTGTTAATACTGAATTGTATCAATTAGGTAACCAGCTAATGTCTGCCATTAGTGAGGAATGGCCCTAGTTGTGTTTTTATGGAAATATTTGCATACAGACATACCAGAGGACTTTCTGCTGGTATGGAATTGCAGTCTGTGTTTCCCTCAATGGAATTGCTTCTCTAATCTGAATCCCAGGTGTGTCTGCACTGCAGATGTGAAGTGCAGTTGCATGGGCAAAGAGGATTTTTAGAGTTGACTTGCCCAAAAGTAACAGAGCTCAGAGCAGTGTGCTTTTCACCCCAGTGCAATGGCTGCATTCAAGTGGCTCACGCTTCCTGATCACCCCCCTTGGCTGATTGGAGTAGCTGTCACCAAACAGAGGTGATCCATGGGACCAAAACACACTAAGTGTGTCTGGTTCCAGTCCAATGTTTGATAGTCTCATTGACATTTTTGTGGTTTGAATTACACAGAGAGAATCATACTTGAAATGTTTTGGAGATTTTTTTTGATAGAAGAGATACTAAGTGACTGGTTTTTGTAGATCTGAAAATACAGATTGCTGGAGTAGAGGAGGTGTAGACCCCACTAAAATAAAGGAGATTCTTTTATTAAGATTTCCTTAATATCAGGTGGAAGGTTTCCTTAGGGTCTGTAGGAACCCCCTTCCAGCATATTTCTTAACCTTAAAAACACATCTTTCGAAACATGTCAGTGGAGAACAGACTAATGAGTAATGGAGAAAAAAAGCCCCAAACCTAACAATTACAACTCCATGTCATTTTCCTGAAGCAGAAGAAAGGGATGAGGCTGTAAAGATTCAGGTAGTTTTGCCTGCCTTACAGCCCAGATTCCTACAAAGCTGGAAGAAAGGGTCTTGATTAACTTAAATGGTCTCTGGACCAAATCTGTGGGAAGTTATGCATGCAGCATTGCAGCAACATGGAAAAACTCTTAAAATTTAGCTAGTGCTATTGAAATGAATGATATGTTTTTAGGGCAAAATAATTTCTTTTATGCTTTTGCCATCATCTACCTCGATTGTAGCTTTCCAACATATTTATTTCCCTTCTGTTGTGTTCTGAGGGCTTTAGAATGTATTTTCAGCTGTGCTGCTGCCCTAGGTGCCCTTTTCATTCCTTTAGGCAAGAAGTTTATGTCAATTCCAAGCACTTTTCTGTTTTCTTGTCGGAGCAGGTTTACTTCCCTACCTACTGCTCCAGATCAAACATTCCTGCGTCAGAGTTGGAGCCTCTGTCAGATCAGGGGAAAGGTTAAAGAAGCCAGCAGTAGGTTATGCTGCCCTCCTTTTCTTGCAGAGTGTAGCAGAATTTCATTCTTTGGTGAGACAAATATTTGAGGAGTATCTGTTATGAGTAGTGTAGGTTAGATGGCTTGCAGAGGATGGACTGGATGTAGTCCTTCCAGCCATATTTTCTGCTGTTTCCATGGCTGTCTCACAGCTGATTCAGAGCCTTGACTCTTCTGCTTTGTCATTTGTTTTGTGCTTTATTACCCAATGTACAGCCAACCTGATGCAATGATTCCAGGACTCAGTCCAACTACATGTGCTAACATATTCTCAGATGAAGTTTCAAGGAAGCCTTATGTTGAAAGATTATGATATTTTTGATCTTTACCCTGGGATTGCAGAAGATTGAATCTTTTTTTTTTTTTGTGCTAGTATTATTAGTAAAAATAAGGCTTTTCCCCTCCTTAAATCTTATTACATCTTGGCACACTTTCCATTCTCAAGCCTCAGGCTCTGTTGTAAATTTAAAATAGTTTTGATGGTAAAGGGATTATAGGATAGCTTACATGAGTGTTACTTTATACTTACAAGCTGGTAGTAGATTTCTAAGAATTTATTTGACTCTCTTACTCTTGTTTTGAGTCGATGGAATTCTGTGTTTGCATTATTTCTGCTCTGGGACTGTATTGTTGTGATCAGAGCCATACAGGGCTTGGCTCTGTCCAGGAAGTGATGGTCTCTGCCCCGAGATCTAGCAGTTCTTTCCAAAGAAGGTGGTGATGGGAAGAGGAACGGGGCCTGGCTGGGAGATGAGTGTGGCATCTCCCAGTGCCCGTGGCCAGAATGGCTCTGTGCTGGCACGTGCCTGGTTCTGCGGGGCCGTTTGGCGCTCGGTGGGGCTTTCTCACCCACCCTTGCTCCTGAAGTGGCCCAGAGGCAGAGGCTGTCCCCGCTGGCTGCCTTGGAGCCCCGGCAGAGCCGCGGCGGGTGTTGGTGGCCGCCGTTCGTGTCCCCAGCAGCGCCGCGTCCCCTCGGGCTCCGGGCTGGGGGGAGGCTGTGCTGCTGGCTGCCACGAGCCAGGGCCCGTCCCCGGTGCCGCCTGGCTGGCAGGGCAAGGGCTGCTGCTCTTGGCAGTGTCAGCTGGCACACAGCTGGGCACCTGCGGGGTTTTCAGGCTGCTTGTGCGGGTTTTGGGCACAGCGTGGCCTTCGTGCGTCGGACGTGGTCTGCCCCAGGGTGACTGGAAAGGATGCTGCTCCTGGGCACCAGAGCTGTGGGACAACCTGGGTGCTGCTGGCTGGGGTGCTGGGGCTGACAGGCTCTGAATTGTCAGTGCAGTGTGCAAGAAAAGGCACTGCAGCTGTTCCCAGGTGGGGAAGCAGAGGGGTTGCTGCCTGTGAGGACGAAGTGACGAAGGACAGCGAGTGATGGCCTGGCAGAGCCCTAGTTCTTAGTCCCTCCTCTGCAACTCCTGTGGGGAGATGGAGCTCCCATGCAGCAGAGCACAGGATTGCTGCCTGGGCATTACCCCCTCTTCCTCCCTGTGCTCCCAGCCTCCTGGGCCACGGCACATTCCAGCATGGCCTCATCAAACTGCCTGGCTGCTGGCTCAGCTCCCATGGTGGGGGTCTGCTGGACAAGGAGGGGCAAGTGCTGGTCCCCAGCTGCCCCAGCATCAGGCAGATCCAGGCAGTCCTTGCTCCTGTGTCTGCCCTTCTCCAGCTTCCCTGGGAAGCTGAGGACAGGCTGTGGGACAGAAGGTGACCGGGCCTGCCGGGGCATCCCTGGGCTGGCACTGTGCTGGTGCCTGATGGCTCATGAGAGCCCCAGTGCACAGAGCCTGTGGATTGCTTTGGGATGGGATGAGGTAACTCTGCGTGGTGCCCTGTTTTGAATTTGTGACCAGAACAGTGTGAGTGACACGCCACTGTTTGAGCCACAGCTGAGCAGTGGGTGCATGGTGCCCAGGCCTCTTCTGCTCCTCACCCCAGCACCAGTGAGCAGGCTGGGGGACACAGGCTGCTGGGAAGGGGATGCAGCCAGGACAGCTGACCCTGCTGGGGTTAGCCCACTCCTCATGTCTGCTCAGCAACACAGCTGTGAGCTCCTGCTCCTCCTGCACTGGGGAGGCATCCAGTGGCTAGTAGTGAGTCATTGTGGGCTTTTGCATCACTTGTTTGGGTTGGTTTTGTTTTCCTTATTCGTAGAATCATGCAGGCTGGAAGAGCCTTTAAGATCATCAAATCCAGCTGTCAGTCCAGCACTATCACTAAACCAAATCACCCAGGCATTGACTGTCTTAGCCCATGAGGTTTGGTCCTATCATCTGCTGAGCTGTGGTGTCCTAGGCATGCTGAAAACCAGGATCCATTCAGTGCCCCTGAGCATTCCCGACACCAGGGACACAAAGTCCTGCACAAGCTTGGTTCCCACCCCTGCTCTGCCAGGCTCTCAGCCACAACTCACAACAACCCCGTCCATGCAGTGCTGCAGGTGTGGGCAAGAGTGGCTGGAAAGGTGAGTGCTGGGGAAGGTGAGGGTGCCACAGCCATGGTGACTGAAAGGCAGGAAGTTCTCATCCCTGGAGCCTGCTTCAATGCCGTTCTGTACAGACCCAAACTCCTTCTCTCCAGCTCTTCTCAGCTGTGCTTTGTTACCTTTCCCCATCACAGTAATTCCTTATGCTTTTTGTAACCTGTCTCTTCCTCAGAATTCGTTCCATTGCTGTTCACAAGTGCAAGGGCAAAACAAGTGACTTGATTTTGCCTGTGCTTTCGTGTTTATTATTGCATGAAAAGGCCCTGATCTTTCCTAGGATATGCTTATAAATTCAACATAAGATAAAAAATTATTGCAGTTGCTTGTGATCTTGAATTAATCACCTAGACTGGAGGTCAGGGAGGTTACCTATTTCATCAGAGGCCATTTGAGTCAGTCTCACTTGAGTGCATGTTAATGTTTTGAGGATCCCTGCTGAAACTTGCTGCTGTTTTTAGGTAACCTGTGAGTTATTTTGCAGCTGGGGCTGCCAGGTCTGTTTTTACTCAATTAAGTGATAGAAATGCCTGGCCTAGCACAGTGTTTAGAAAGGTTTGGGTGTGTCAAATGAGTTAGACCTGTTACAGCTGCCCAGCCTACTGCTTATGGTCTAGGATTTTCAGTGCAGTGAAAATTAACTGCAGCCAAGGATCATTTGGGAAGACATTGACAAAACTTGCTAGAAAATGTAGGACAAAATATGCACTTGCCATCTGCACCTACCTGAGACAGCTCTCTGGGGTGAGAAAGGTAGGAATGCAGCAATGAGAGTAACAGCTCTGGCCAGGGGCTGCTGTCAGCTCCAAATCCACTTAAAGCTACTGCAAAGGTTGTGTAGAACAAGCAGCTCGGCCAGGCACCAGGATGTCTTGTCACAGCTTTGATTAGAGTTGGCACAGACCAGCACATCACCTTTGATTTGACCCAGCTCATAATTGAGAAGATCTGTTGTGATCAAATGATGGATTTTAGTTTCAAGAGGTGTCACAATATATCTTCTTTACTCGGGCTGGGTAAAGCTTTGCCCTGGAAGAAACTGCACTGGAATTAACAGGTGCTTTTCAGATGAGGGGGTTCTCAAAAAGGGTCTCTTTGGGCCAGTGGCCCCTCCCAGGTGTAATGTTGCCATAAAAGCCCTGAAAATCAGCAGTATCCAACTGGTTTCCCTACAGCTCCCTTTTGCCTGCCCGAGGCAGGGCAATCTGATACTCCCTATTCCTCACCAGTGTCCTGGGCTGGGACGTTGGCAGGCACATCTTGTAGGTCCCTTTCTGCTGTGACATGGAGATTTTGTAGGCTTGGGATTAAGTCATTTTACTTTAGGCAGCAGGTGCCAAATAGCTGCACTACAGACCATGTGCCACATCCACTTCATTCTTTAATCTCCCTTAACCTTTTTGTTCAGCATTTAGCAGTTTTCCTTCCAGTATAATGGTTTTATTAGGCGACAGCATCAGGAGGTGCTTGAGAGCATGTTGGATAAACAAAGCAAACAAAGCACAAGCCTGGCTGAAAATTCCCCTTTGTGTTGGCAGTGCAAGCAGTGGAGATCTGGATGGGTGCTAATGCCAAGCCCTAATGCATCCTTAACGTGCTGCTTTTAGGGCTCGGGGAATGTTGGCAAAGGGAGAAAGTCAATTGCTGTTTATAAAGGTCATAGGTGATAGCACTGTGATAATCTTTTAATGAGTGATATTAACACAAAAGGCATTGATACTTAAGGAGTACCCTGGCATTTGTCACCTGGCCTTGCTCTGCTCCCCTTTTGTGGGCTCTTCTGAGTGTTTGATTTCCCTGCTGGTGCTTGAACAAGTGAAGCCCAAAGGGTTTGTGAGATGTTGTGTAGGGTGTCCTGCTTCTCAGGGCCCCCCAGAGGTTGAGGTAATAATTCACACAGACCACACTCCAAGGGTGATCCTCCAAAACCTCCTCCCAGTGTGCTATCATCCAGGGAAAAAGAAGACCAAATGCAGTGCAGCACTTGATGCTGTCTTGGCATTTAGATTCTGAAAAATTTGTGTGCTGTTGCACGCTGGTAATTTGCACTGCTTGGTAAAAAGACATAATGGATAAAGGGAAAGAGTCCTAAGAAAGGATATTAAGAAAGTAATGGCCAAAAACGTGGATCTCCAGAGATCTTAACAGGATTATAAGGATGAGAAAAATTGCCTTTTTGCCTGTTGAATGATTGTTGCCCTACTGGTCTGTGCAGTTTAGCCTGTCTCTAAGGTCTTACCCAGGGTGTTCTGCTGTTGTTTGAAGGAATTGTTATGGGTCAGGTGCTGTGCCTGACACTGTTGACTCAGGTGTTGGCACAGTGTCTGAAGGAAAGCTGGTTTCCCCAAATTCTGAAGGAGGTGAGAAAGAGGAATGGGATCCCTGGTCAGATCGTGCAGTTCCAGGAAGCTCTGTGGTCTGGGAATTGTCTGCTGCTTTTCTGGGTAAGGGTCATAGTTTCCTACCTCTCTGGGCTTTCTGCCTTCGAGGGACTCAAGCTGAAATACAGTGGGTGTTTCTTTTGCTCAGCTTGCTGCTCCCTCTACACGTGCTTGTGGATTTATGAGAAGAGCCAGGTTAAAATTCTTTCCCATCCTTAAATAAAAGCTATTTGTTAACCCCAGTGAACTGAACGAACTGTTTGGAAGTGATGCCTTTCAAGTAGTTTCTACCCCCACTGAGGAAGCAGCAAACAGAGCCGTAAAAGCAGAAATCAGCACACTGATGGGAGTTCTAGGAGAAGAGGCTTCACATGATCATTACGGTCCCCAGGCCAGGTTATTGTAACGATAATGACCCTAATGAAAGTGACCTGGGATGCAGAAGCCTGGAGTCCAGGGAAAGCAGCTGATAGCACTGGGAGAGGGAGTTCTCTAGAAGCTGTGGCTCTTTGCAGAGATAAACCCAGAGATAGTTGTGTTCTGCATGCTCACTTAAGCCCCATTGACATCCCTGCTCCCCTGTAATTTCTTGAGCTGAGTCTTGCGCTGTGGATAATTGCAAACACTCCTCCTCCGTGGTTTTTCTTTTGGTCCACTTGTGTTCTGTGATACCTTTTTTCCCTAAAGCATAAGAGTGCAAAGAGGTTGCCAGGTAGAATTAGTTTCAGGACATCATTAGGTGGTGCTTCTCCCCTTGGACCATTCACTATCAGAATAAAGGGAAGAGTTAAGAAGAGTAATTGTCGTTTCATCAGATTATGTATTAATTCAACCAAACTAATGCACTGTAATATCTAGACAAGCCTTATAATTGGAGATAGTTGAAACAAGCTTTTAGCTATTCATGTGCTCCTGCTCCAAGTTAATTTCAGATCTAAGCCATTAAGCAAAAAAAACCCCAACCAAACCTAAACCAAAACAACTAATCAATAAGAAACAGGTCTTTGTTCATTAAAGACATTTTGAAAATTAGGTTGTTTACAGAGATGGGGGTACACCTAATCTTTCTTCAAAAGCTTGAGACTGATTTTGTCTCATGTTGCAAAATGAGTGCAGGGGTGAGAAGTCCAAGACGCTGCTCTCTTGCAGAAGCACCATTTTAGAGCATTTGCAAATCATTTGATCAGTGTTCTGGACTGCCTCTGTTCCAGTTATTCCATGTGCACCCCACACAGAGGAGCACCTGGGGGTCTGTGAGAAGGGACAGCGCTTTCTGGGTTAGGTTGGGAAGGGAACTGGAGCTTTGAATGCCATTCTTGGAACTCTCCCTTGCCTCTGAGCAGCACAGGTTAAATGCTCAGATGGCATAGGAGGAGAGAGGAGAGGGTGAATCAAGGCTCTGCCTACTCTGTAGCCCTCTCTAGTTGTTCAGCCCCTGCCTGTGAATTAAAGGGGAGTGACATGCCAGAGATCTGCACTCCTTATTTCCCTGCTATCCTGAAGAAAATTAACTCTATCCCAGCCAAAACCAGTACAAAACCCTGTGGTGCACATCTGCAGCCAGTCGTGGCTTGTTAGGAGAGTCTCTGCAGTCCCTCCTGCAGGGAAGCATTTAGCCTTCTTTGCTAATGGGATCTTTCTAGGATAATAAGTATTTGAATGAGCAAGTGACTGTGGCATAAGTAACTTGCTGACTGCTGGCTCTGATCTCTCACATTGGTTTTATGTATTAAAGGAAAATCAGTGTAACATCTGCTTAGCTGTGTTTGTGATTAATTTCTGGTGATCAGCTTATATTCTGAGGTACAGCCATTGGGTGTTTTTTGAACTTGTACAGGGGTGTTAACCTAAGTGTCCAAGAGACTTCATGTGCTAATTTTCTCGTTTTGTACCTTGTACTGCTTCTTTAACTCAATTCTTAAACAGAATTTCAGAATATGCTACTTCTTGTATAACAGCACTGTGTATGTTTGTGTGCACTTCATGAATATTTTGCCAGCTACTTAGAGGTTACTTGCCTTTAACCATCATGTCATTAAATATCCCTACGGAGAAAATATTAAGGCTTGTCCTTGTTCACTGATGCAGAATAATTTTAAATCAGCCTGACTTCATTATTTTGATACACTTCATTTTTGTCTCCGTGTTCCTTCAGGCCTCCGACTTGATTATCACCCCAGCTACGACGTTCAAGGAAAAGCCAGACCCCACTGGTTTGGTGTTTGGAACTGTGTTCACTGATAACATGCTGACAATTGAGTGGTCCTTGGCTTCAGGATGGGAGAAACCTTACATTAAGCCACTAGAGAACCTCTCATTACATCCAGCCTCCTCGGCCCTGCATTATGCTATAGAAGTGAGTAGTGAATTGATTTGGAAACCACTGTTTTGTTTTATTAGCTCTGGAAGCCACAGCTTTGTAATACCAGGACTATGACTGCCTTAAGTTTGTTAGTATTGAGTTACATCTTGTTTTGTTAACTGGTGTTCTTGCAGAATAATTGCATTATTTACATTATTTATTTATGTGTTACACAGAAGCAACTGTGGTCTGGGGATGCCAGCACACTTGAAGCCCTAGCCTAGGGAAGGGGAGCTCTTTCTTGTGTGGTGATAAATGTATTTGAAAAACCATCCTTGTTCACTGCCAGTGGGTTGGTCCAGTTACTGTCTCTGATGTGGCAGTGCAGGACTGTGTAAAACCATGAGATTCTCAGAGTAGCTTCAACTTGGGCACTGAACATACTCCTTGTGAAAGGTACTTGAGGCTGGTTTAAAGGTTGGTAGCTGGCATTGCAGGGCAGACTAGCCAGGTGCTTGTTTAACCTCTGAACAAGTCCCTCGAGCTCAGAACTAGGTCTGGTGCACTCAGTGTGCTCGGGTGTGTTCATGGAGAGAACACACAGCAAGGACCTCGGGCAAGGGGGATGTGAAGTCGGAAACCAGCGTGGTTGAAGTTTCCGTGCTTAGCTGATTGCTGCCTAAAGCTGCCTTTTGTGCCTTCAGAGCAGCTCTGGCTGTACTCACACCTCTGTGGGAACCCCAGCAGGGCACAGAACCTGAAATGGAAGCCCACTTCTCCCACTTCTGGGTAGGTGGGAGTGTCTCCACTGAAGTGTGTGGAGTTGCTTGTGCTGCTTTCATTATTTCTTGTATTTTTCCTTTTTACCTTTTTAAACTTTTTTTTTGTATTTTAACCACTGGTATAAGGGAAGCTTTCCCTGCTTGTTGTCTCTGAGCTCCTGCCTTCACCATTTTTATTTTGACTGGTTTTTTCCTCATCTAGTCACCAAGTCTCCAGAGGTCCTGTGTAAATTACAGCAGGCCCCTGTGACTGAGGCTGCAGCTCTTGATCTGCCCAGGAAGTGAGAAACCACGCTGGAGTCCCAAATCTGTGTTTCACTCTTAGCATGTTGCTTTAATGCTCGGCCTCTGGCCTGGTCTGAAATCATTGCTAACATGAATATGCTCTTATTTTTTTTTCCATTTTTTTTTTATTCTTTTACCCTTATTGCATCACGTTTCCTCTAGCCAAGAGGACAGACAGAGGAGAATCTGGTGTCATTGCTGTGGCTCAATGAATACACAGTGGGTATAATAAAAGTGATGAATTTGGCATTCCCTCCCCTTTCTCCTTGTCCTTCATGATGCAGTCTGGTAATCTGGATCTGCTGAACTCCAGATCCAGCTCCCTTGATGTACAGATGTCAGATAATACTGTTCTCACACCACTATAGCAACCAACCATCAAGCAACCACTGAAGTTGCTTTCATTAAAGCTGAACATTTCTGGAACACATCACTGTCTCCCTTTTTAATGAGTGAAAGGTTTTACTGAGCTCTGGAAGATTAAAAGTATTTCTTCTTGGATGAAAAGATTTAACATCTTGAGAAGGCTTTGTGTTTCAGTAATGATGTGATTCTTACTTCTGTCAAACCATTGATCAACTCTTAGTAGTAACATTCCTCCCTTTTCCCTCTCATTAAAAGTTCTGTGAATGTGTTTGGGAGATGGGTGGGGGGGGAAAAATGTGTTCTGTGATAAGAAAGCAACATTCCAACAATGTGCTATCAGTTAGTAACTGGCCCAGTAAAAATCATATTAAAGTATCAGCCAGATGACCAGCTGTGCTATCCTTTATTAAAGACTTCTTTTCCTTGCAGCTACAATGTCTACCCTAGGAACAAGTTCTTTTTCAAAATTGTGCCAAGCTTTTAATAAGGTTGGCATTGCCACAGGACTAAGTTTTGAAGGCAAAAAGTTCTGGGTTCTGATTCTGTTTCTGCTACATAATTGGCACACAGCGTGGGGGAAATTGCTGTGATGCTGCAGCCCAGTTACAACCCAATTAAAATTTGTCATGTGGAAGGACCTAGGTCTGCCATGGAACTGCATGCAAGTTTTCTGAAGATTGCATTTCACTGATCCTTATGGAAAAATATCATAGAATTTGCTAACAGTGAAACCTGAAGTGCTCTGTTAAAATTACTTGTACACAAATATGGGATTATTTTTTCCAAATAAAAAAGCTGCCCATCTAGACTTCCAACCACGTAGGATGCAGTTCCAGCCACTCTTTGTGGAACAGTCAGAGGAGGAGAAGCCTGAGGAGACTGACAGCAGTGATGCAGTTAAATTCATAAACTTACACTGAAATTTAATGTACAAAGAAATGCTTTGGAAGATAAAATTCTAAGAATCTGACCTGTTGTTTATAAGCATAAATGAGCCTTTAATAATTAATCTAAATAAGACTTGTGTATGCATATGTATTAGTGTGAGCTTACATAACACATGTTTTCTACCTATAAGTATAACCAGAAATTACCAGTCTGTAACTGAAAGTAACTGGATATTTGGTGTGCGTGGTTTTTGATGTGGTTAGGAGATGCTGCAGGGCATTTTGCTGGGAGGGCATTGATAGGATAAGGGTTTCTGATTCTCAGTGCCAGTTGTCTGGATCCTGCAGTTTGATGGGATAAGTATGTTCAAATTTCCTGTAAAGTATATAGAGAAAATATATTCATGCATTTTATCTCTAGGGTAAGGCTGCATCTCTCTCATGCAGGCTAAATCCCATTCCACAGCATAGGGGTATAAGGGGGAAATAAGTGACCAGTTCCTGCTACAACTACAGCAAGGACTTCTCAAGAATTCTCTCAATTACCTTATTCTGTACTTCCTAACAAGGATGTGGTTTGGACAAAGCTCTAAAAATAATTAATATATATATAATAAAATTCTACAGATCCCTTATGTAAGTGCAAATGCTGTTTTGACTCAGGTATTAGGATGTGAGGGAGTCGTTAAGTCAAACACATGCTACAAATTTTAATTGCTGTAACCAAATAATGGAAAAAAGAGATTATCTTGAGGAATTATGAAGTTTATATTACAAAGATGACCTGCTTATACTTCAGATAAGTATACACTCACTGGAGTGTATTGCCAGCATTCGCTAGTTAGCATTTCCGCGTTTGAGTCCTGTGAGCAGGAAGGTGAAGTTTTCATTTCCCAGATTTGCACAGGTCATCGCGGGGCAGCATGTCTCAGTCAGTACTTGATTTCTCTCCCCTCCTTTCCTGCTTGGCAGTTGTTTGAAGGGATGAAGGCTTACCGGGGAGTGGATGGCAAAATCCGCCTGTTCCGGCCCACGCTGAACATGGACAGGATGGCGCGCTCGGCACGGAGGACAACGCTGCCGGTACGTACCCCGGCATCTCCTGCTCCTTCCCTCAGCGTGCCTGCTTTGTCACAGCACAAATCTCTACAGCTCCTCAGTGGCAGCGTTTGTCAGACACTCTTCAGCCTTTGACAGCGCTGTAAAACTTTAACAGGCCTTACTCATTGAAGGGAGCTGTTAGAAGTGCTTGCTTTACAGTCAGAACAGCGAGTGTTGTGCTTGCTCTGCTGTCTCCCTGCTGCCTCGGATGTACAGATGTTTCTGAGGGATGGGTGCTGTTCTGCAGGTGTTTGCATGCAGACAGCTGTCTGATTTTGCTCTGGTGCTAATGTTCTCCCTTTTCTTCTTTGCACTTCACTGAAGTTGTTCAGCCTCTCGAGTGCCTTTGGTTTTGGTCATGCCAGTAACTTAACAGTGCTTTTAGAGATTGTATCTTGGCCAGTGAACTTCCTCCCAGGCTTATTAGCTTAACTGCAGTAAGAACTTGGGAACCTTGGGAGACTTGCTGGCCCCGTGGAGCTGCAAACCAGAGCACTCTCCTGTAGGAGAGGTGGTGCTGCAGCTTGCGGCACGCCCGGCTGGGTTGGCTGCACAGGGAGTTCTCCACATGCTTTGGAGGCAGGACAGGTCAATGGCTCCTTTGTACCGTCTCAGGAGGATGCCTGGGAGCAAAGGAGGTCATTTGGGATACTGCACAGACAGGCACAGTGGCTAAGACCACGGGGTATTAAATTCTGTAAGGAATGAACTCGAGAAGATGTGAACCTCTAACAGCGTGTCACTGTTGCATATCCTGAGGAAGTGTTCCCTGTACCATGTGGATCTGTAAAGACCACAATGTGTTGCAGCTTTATTTCTCCATTTGCTTTTTTCCCTTTCTTTTCCCTCCCAGTCTTTTGACCAGAAGGAGCTGTTGGAGTGCATCCGTAAGCTCGTGGAGGTGGAACAGGAGTGGGTCCCGTACTCAACCTCTGCCAGCCTGTACATCCGTCCTACCCTGATTGGAACCGAGGTGTGCAGTAGTTTTTTTTTCCCCCCTCTCTTAACTTTTGTTCATTTAGGTACGAGGCAAAGCCCTCCATCCATAAAGGGAAATACTCAGCAGTCGGTAGGTGACAGGATTAAGTTTGGGGACAGATTGGTTTTAAGGTTTGACTTTGGAGTCCCTCCACTGTAGCACGCAGCACGAATTTAACGTTGCCCACGCTGCCACTTAGTGGCCACACTGGCTCAGAGCACGGAAATAAACGGAGTTTCCTCCCACTACTCGCAGTGGGAATGGAGCCGTACTTGTTAGTTGGGGCTGTGCCGAAAGGATAGTTACACGTGACGTGGTAATATTAAAATCCTAGTAATTCGGAGAGAACATGATGGAACACGAATTGCTGCCTGCATTTTGTAATTTCAAGTCATACCTGAACTTAGTGAGGAGTTGTTGGAAGATTTTACCCTGTAAATTAAGATGTCTCAGAAGAGACACTTTCAACAGGACTAAGGACTAGTTCCTCTGTCAGTTTATTCTTGAAACTGACCTCCTTAGGAAATGGGTATTAATGCATCCTCTCTGAGTCTCATGTGTGAGTCAATTCTATAGCATTGATAAAGGCACTTAGAGTTTATTTTATTAAATCCTTCAGGGGTTTTTTTTGGTTTTTTTTTCAGCAGTAGCAAGACAGAAGCATACAATGGTAGAGCATATAGGGCAAGGAAGCTAAGGAATGTAGGTTCCAAACTAGGTGAGCTAAACTTGTGCAATATCCCTATCTGTAAGTAGTTACCATATGTGAGCATTTTACATTTCACATAGGTTCTAGGACCCCATTAATTTAATACTTTTAAACTAGTTGAAGATTTTTTTTTTTAATAAAAAACATATCNTGTGTGAGTCAATTCTATAGCATTGATAAAGGCACTTAGAGTTTATTTTATTAAATCCTTCAGGGGTTTTTTTGGGTTTTTTTTCAGCAGTAGCAAGACAGAAGCATACAATGGTAGAGCATATAGGGCAAGGAAGCTAAGGAATGTAGGTTCCAAACTAGGTGAGCTAAACTTGTGCAATATCCCTATCTGTAAGTAGTTACCATATGTGAGCATTTTACATTTCACATAGGTTCTAGGACCCCATTAATTTAATACTTTTAAACTAGTTGAAGATTTTTCAGATGAAAGAATCTCCACTCAGTGTCTATAAGGTACTGATACTACAATTGGGGTGTTTACCCCTGTTTTTTGATTTTGGAAATTCTTTTGCTCTGAGCTTTGTTTCAGGATAGCCAACACTATGGCTTTTCTTTTTTTATTTTTTTGTTTTCATTTTCTCCAAGAAAAATTGGCTTTTCTACTATCACATGTTGTTTCCAGGTTGCATGTCCTACTAGGCTTTTATGAATCACCTCGATTAGAAAACCAGGCAGCACAATCTTTTGAATTATAACGTCAGCAAAAATATCCAGATCTCAGTTAATCTTGTTAGAAGTCTTCCTGAAGCAGTAGGGTAGACAGAAACCAAAGGAACCCTTTCAGCACCTGCAGAACTCTGGCCAGCACCAGACTTCTTACCTCCACCTTCAAGTATTGATGGTGATGACTTGGAGTGTGAGAAGCCATCCCTCAGAGAGGAGGGGGAGAAAACACTGTTACAGTGTTGGTCATTTCCTGTGCTGTTGTGTGAACTCTTTTTTGGCAGGCAAATCATTTTAGCTGTCCCAGGGGCATTCAGAGGGCCAGCAGTGCCAGTTCCAAGAGGCACTGGACGGTTCTTCTCACTGATGCAGCTGACACTGGTTTCTCCACTGTTGTTACTTCCCCCAGAGGGCTTTGTGGGCTTCTGGTATGATCAGTCCATATAATTATAGAGCACTTTGTTAAGCTAATCTGAGTTCTCAAAAACCTGAAACTGTTTGGGAGTACTAGAATAACACACAGATAAATGGAATGGCTGTAAGTGAATGGTGACAGTAGGTAAAATTAGGGGTGTTACGTTGCTTGGATGGGGGGAATGTCATATAAATATTTTTTATTCATTGCAGCACTTGGCACTGTCCTGGTGAAAGCACTCATGCTGCAGTTGCACTGAAAGCAGTGTTTGAAAAGCTGATGGTGCAGCACCTGCTGTTGGAAGGGTACCAGTGACTTTTGATCTGTTCACATTGTTGTTTGCAGCCTTCCCTTGGAGTGAAGAAGCCGACTAAAGCCCTGCTGTATGTCATACTGAGCCCTGTGGGCCCTTACTTTGCAAGTGGGAGCTTTAATCCCATATCCTTGTGGGCAGATCCGAAATACGTAAGGGCGTGGAAAGGGGGAACAGGAGACTGCAAAGTGGGAGGGTAAGAAAACATTACCCTGCATTTTCTACACAGCTCACAAAGCAGGTTTGGTGGTAGTGAAGTATCCAAGCCAGCAGAAATAGAGACATTTAATGCAGTAGTTAAAGAAACAATGTACTACAACGAGGAGTTCAAAATTGTGCTTTGCAAATATTATTATTATTATCCTAAAGGATATGGAATTCATCGAGACACAGTTGCATTTCCTGAAGTTGCTGGTTCTGTGAATTTCTTTTATTAGAAAAAAAATAACTCACCTCTGGTGATATTTGTGCTCCAGGAGTCTCATCTAACGTATGTTACCCATCTGACATGAGGTAGATGAATTAAAAAAAAACCAAACCAAAAAACCCAAGAAAAACACCAAAAAAACCCCAAAACCTGGAGGAGAATTGTTGCTCTCTCTCCAGGATGCCAACTGCTAAATAAAGATAAAGGCTTTCTGAGGGTGTTTAGTTGCAATAATTAGAATGTCCAGAATATGGAACAAGAGGTATGTTAAAGACAATTTGGATGGATGTGTTTGAGTTGTTGGTGCTGTTCAGCCCTTCAGAGTTTTTGGGTTGTAGGTACAAAGGATCTAGTAAAATACTAGTGGAGTACTTCCAATGAAAATATCCCAGGGACAAGCAGTGACTGTTGCATGGCACTTGCTGATGAGGTAGATGTGCACAAAATCTTGTTTAATTTGAGAGGATGCCCAGCCAGGTGCTCATAACTCTTTGGGGCTTTTTTCCTGAAGGAATTATGGTTCTGCTATTTATGCCCAGCAAGAAGCCCTGGAGTTTGGCTGCCAGCAGGTTCTGTGGCTCTATGGAGAAGATCACCAAATAACTGAAGTTGGGACAATGAATCTGTTTCTCTACTGGATAAATGAAGATGGAGGTATGGTAACATAAAGCATGAAAACTTTAACAGAGTAGATGATTGGAACCGTAATCCACAAAATTGGTATTAGAATGCAGCTCATAATCTTTTTAATGATGGTTTAACAAAGGAGGTGCCTATTCTCTTCTGAAAATGACCAGGGGACTGTTAGTTGTGAGAGGGGAGATTGTGGGGCAGCTGTGGGTGCTGCCTGCTGCTGACAGACCAAGCTGCTGGGCTAGTGCACAGAAGGGCAGAGTTCAGCCATGCACAGGGTCACCCATCAGCCTTGCTGCCAGCAGGGTGTTTGCCCTCCAAGGAGGTGTTGGCTCAGGAGCAGTGCAGAGGTGCTAAGAGGCCGTGCAACTCTTCAAACTCTAGCTCTGAGTATGGGTGGCTCCCATCACCACTTGCTGGCAAGTCAAATATTCCTGTGTGTCATATCCAGAAATATTTCAGCATCCAGTCCAAAAGTGTTTTCTCTGAAGAATTTGAAGCTCTGTCCACTGGTGGCAGGGAGAGATAAACGTGTCAGTGTCCAGTATCAGTAATGCTCAAAAGGTGCTTTCAAGACTTACAATCATTCTTGAACCTATTTTTACCTCTTTGTACCCACAGTCATCTCTGAGCAAGGTGCATGCTGATTAAAAACTGCCTAATTGATGAGCAGCCAACTATTTAGGCATCTCAGAACCACTCACTGGGTATGCAAGTATTCAGTGCTTGTGATAGCTGCACCTGGTGGAACAAAAGGATACCTCATGACTTCCAGGAGTGCTGGCTCTCCAGGAAAATGAAGTGTCACTGAATTTTTCATGGCAGCAGATGCAGGGGTCAGACTGATTTCACTGTCGTGCCATGGGTACCTCTGAAAACTGTCAGCTTTCTGCAGGAAACAGGCAACATTCTGTGGGGACAGCAGTGTGCCTTGGATAATGTAGTGTGATGGGGATCCAGCTACCTGACTCCCATCTCCAGTTCCCTTGCTTGTTCTTCTTCACCACACTTGTAAGCAGAGGGATAACACTCCCTCAGTGCTGAATGAGTCTGTGAAGCTTTATGAATGAAGTGATAAATATTAGACATTTTCTTGTTGTTACAGCAGCAGTCGATTTGTCAGTGTGGATAGATGGCCAAATTTATGCCTTGTGGAACTTAGCTGGAAAAACATGAAAATAGATTTTGGCTCGTTCTGCCCAGGGAAGGACACTGCAGTGGGGATATAATTAGAATTCAATGTTCTCATTGTACTTAAACCAGGAATATGGTGGAATTATGCAGCTGCACACCGTACTGCTCCAAAGATCTGCCAATCACTGTGTTACCAGTGCCCTGCTGAATGGTGCCATTGTGAGGTGGCTGTAGCAAACAACTTGTAATTCCTGCCACCCAGGCGGGCTGTCTGCTGGCAAACCTGTCATTTCACAGGACAGGGGCATTGTCCTCATGGAGCACTTTGCTGTCTCCCAGGGTGTTGAGTAACTCTTAATTTGTGGGATCTTTGGCTGAGAGTCACTCCTGCTGCCAGCGTGTGTCATCACATACCTGCCTGTGGCTTTGCAGGGGGATTTAGAACGTGCTTGTCATTGTGTTCTGTCACTTCACAAGGGACAGAACCCAGGCTGTGCTTTGGTTTTGTTATGCAAATGCTGCAGCTGAGAGGGATCAGAAAATGTGAGGCAGAAATTGCAGAGCATCATCAAAAGAAAATGCCCATCTTTGTGTGTTCTGAGGTCACTGCTGAGAGCTGAGCTGCTCTCCTTGGTTTGTACCAGAGGCTTAGCCCAGTAAAGCCTGGCCTGGAGGACAGCCATGCTTCCAGTGGGAGTATTCCTTGCAGCCTCTGCTGGGTATTTTCAGTTACAGCACTGTGCCAAAGGTGACAGGGTGTCCTGCATGGCAGGAGGAGCCTGAAAAAGTATTTGGTCTGTAACAGCAAGGAGGGAGTAGGGGAAAAAAAGGGCTCAGTTTTTGGTAAAATAGCATGACTTTTGCTCCATAATGTTCTTGTAGTCCCACTGCTGCTCTGAGGCTTATATATGGCCAAAACTGGATCCCTGCTATTGCATAAATACTTCATTCATCAAATCCTATCTGTAGTTTATGTTCACTAAGTGAAAAATTCAATCACCCTACAGTCCCTTCCACATGCCTCTTCAGAGCATGTAACTGTCCCAAAAAGCTCCTGACATTGAAACTTCCTTCCTGTCACAATGTCTGTTCTTCTGCCCAGAATATAGGCCTGGCTTCATGGAAAACCTTAAAATTTAAATGGATGTCCAACCCGAAGGTTGCTGACTATGAAATCTGTGTGCAGTTTTGAAAAATTCTGTTTTTTCAAAATGATTTGCAGCCATTTGGTCTCTACTTCTATCTTTAATGTGAAGGCGTTGTGAATAGTATTCAGGCATTATTTAATATTTTTGTGCTGCAACTGAAATGGTAATTAATAGTACCCACTTCAAAATTTCATAAATTAAAAAGTAAATCTGTTAAAAGATTCTCTGGAACAATCAGGTAAAATTTAGGGCAAGTTTGCTAAGTATTCTATAGTTGGAACATCAGTTGTGCCACGGAAGTGTCTTGTGCCATTACAGTGCTAACAAAATCAGGATTGTAGCTTCTGTTCTAGTGGAGAGCCCCAGCAATAGAGTGGAGGGGAGAGCAGCAAATGAATGAGGTGGCAGACAAAGCAAAGGATGAAAAAGTAATTGAGGAAAGCAAATTAACAGACAGATGCAAAGGTAGTGATTGCATGAGGGAAGAGTTGAAGAGAAGCCTGAGGGAAGTAAGGAGAAAGACCCAGAACAAACTGGTAGAAGAAGTTAGCTGTTAACATTAGTGAAAACAGGGTTTTCTGGGTTCTCCTGGATCCTGAAGTTCACTTGGAGTTTATCACTTGGGTAAAACACATATTTAGGTACAGACCTGGGCGTTGTCACAGCGTGACTAGCACTGAGGATCCCGTGAGTGTAAGCTTACCTGCTCTGTGCTCATAAGCACAGGTGTTCAAAAGCTGCAGTTGTGCAGTATGGAAGAGCTCGTTTTTAACACTGATGGAGTTCTGCTGTTAGAGCAAGCCTGTACCAGGTTTGCCAGGGCACTGGGCAGACACTACTGCTGGTATAACAGTAACAGGAGGCAACTGAAGAGAAGCCCTGACATTTCCCTTCAGACGCTTTTCTCCCGCTTTTTGCAGCTATGCATTTTAAGCCCATCAAAATAATTCAGAAGGCAAGTGGAGTCTGTGAGCTCACAGCCTGCTTTTTGGGAGATGGACACACTGATGTCATATGGAGCCTGGTTTGGCATCAGTTCACAGAGAGGATGGGCTTTTGGCAGGCCGTGTTGGACAGTGTTACCATCTCTGCCGGGTACCAGGGGAGCAGATGTTCCCTGGGTGGCCCCAGGCTGGTAGGCATCATATGTATACTTGACAAAATTCTGCAGAGCAGCCTGTTTGGAACATTTTGAGACTTTCATGTCCTGTCTGCTCAGTGCTGTTTGGCAGCTGGTTTGGCCTGGCACCTTCTCAAACTAGCTCAAATCCATTAATATATGTTTTTGAGCTTAAACAGGTCCTGGACAAGATCTGTGGCAACATCACCAGACAGAGAAGTGTAATCACAATCTTTGATATCAAAGTCCACAGTATTTGAAGTTTTCTGTAAAAGTATTAGATTGTGACTGGGTCACAAATGCAGAATATCAGGTTTTCAGTGTTTAGAATCAGGTGAGCCCTGTGGCTCATGGAAAGCTTTGAAGTCTTCTCCTTGTGATAGTTTTGCCAGAATTAGGACCAGAAGTGCATCACAAGTAGCAATGATGCTAGACAGACTCCAGAAAGGGAATGCTGTTATTCCTGACTGCATGAGAAGGAAGAGATGGCTGATGTAATTAAAAGTCTGGGGTAGTTTGGGGAATGACACTGTGGGCTAGTCAAACCAGAGCAGGACATCCAGCCTGTTCCAGGGCAGCATTTCTGTACATTTTGGCATGGCAGTTTGCACCTATTACTGATGTGTGTATAGAGCCTCATGGAAGGCACATGGAAGCACTGCTAGGAGAGTACAGATTAATAAATCGAGGGGTGGCTGCATTAGAAAGTAACAGGGATTTCCTGAGAGAGTGGACAGTGAGTAGCAGATGGAGTGAATTTATCCTCCACTTCCCCTGTCCCATGCCAGCTCCCAGGGCCCTCTCTTGCAGAGTGGGGTAGCCCAGGATTGCTCAGTCCAGAGCTGGCAGGCAGTGTTTGTGCACAGAAATATCTTGTTGAGTGCTGAAAGCAGCACTGAGCAGCTGAGCCCAACCTGCTGCCACTGACCAAGGACTAACACCGTGTTTCTCTCTTCTACCCAGCTGCAAGTATTCACAGGATCTGCAGAAATATTTCACAGAGGTTCTCCTTTGAGAAAGGTTCAGTCAGGCCTGATTCAGTGATCTTTTTGCAGCCAGGGAGAAAGGGGACATAAGATATATATCTTCATGTTTTTATTGGTTTTTTTTAATGTGACCTAGGTAAAAAATAAATAAAACTTGTAATGGTGTGTGGATTTATTGAGCAGGAGCAGCATCATTATAAGGTAGAGAAAGAAAAATGATTATAAAAGTGGGGAAATAAAATGGTTAGGAACAAATATGAAGAGTGCTACTGAAAGACTGTGGGTGTCTTGACTTCTCAGTGCAAATTTGAGACTGCCTTAAAAGCCTCTGTCTGAAAAGAGTAAGAGGTCAGTCTTCCCTGCTAATAGAAACCATCACTATGTGATGGCTTGAAATGAAAAATATTAACTCTGGTTGCTGCAGAGATCAGATGGAAGAACAAAGTCTACGTACAAACTTGTGTTTTAAGTGTTTACCAAGCATGGGTTGTTTAACCAAGTGTTTATTGTTTACCATTTATCTCTCATTTCATTAGTTTTGTTAGATGAAACATTTATCTACTGTTCTTTTTCAAAACTAGCTGACCAACCACAGTAGTCAAACAACTCGAATTATTTTTGTTGTTGTTGGATTTTTCTTACAATTGCTCTAATTGTGTGAAGAGAAAATTAGCACAGAAAAAAGGTGCCTAGACTGCAACAAAGGATCATTAAGGAAGTCTCCTTCCAAGGAGGGTTGGCAAGATTTCCACTGCTTTGCTGGTTCATTAAATGAGCTGCAGAATTTTTGGTAGATGTTTCATATTGCTGCTGTGAAATGGATATACTAAATCCCATATTCCTGAATTAAGGAAAACATTTCAGGGAAAGTTGTGATCTGCCCTGGGATTATTAGGCATGATTTTCCCTTAGCCTTTCTATTGTGAATCTGGAGACTGAACCATTTCATAGTTTGCAGTAGTAACACAGTGCAGCTACACATTTATAGGTACAATGCACTGAGGAATAAAACCACCTACAAGGCATTAGGCATGTATATATTAATGCATTAAATAAAATGAAATATATAAGGAAATATATAAAGAAATAAATATAAATACAGAAAGAAATAAAGTAATAAATATAAATATAAAAATAAAGACATAAATATAAATATAAAAAGAAGGAAATATACAAAATATATGGGAAATATACAAAATATATGGGAAATATACAAAATATATGGGAAATATACAAAATATATGGGAAATATACAAAATATATGGGAAATATACAAAATATATGGGAAATATACAAAATATATGGGAAATATACAAAATATATGGGAAATATACAAAATAAAAATAAAATTACTAAATAAATTTCATCCCCACCTGCTGAAGTGTACGCAAAAGGTTCCAAATGCTCAACAACAACTTACTTGATCTGAGTGCCTGTTTGTGTTCTTGGAGAACTCTGATAAATGTTGCATCTTACAGGGTGAGGATGGTTTCTGATGCCACAGAATCAAGGAATATCCTGAGTTGTAAGGGACCCACATGTTTGGTGTAATATCAGTAAACTTTTGTTTGTTTCTTTGTTTGTTTTTCAACCAATGCTTCTCTTTTGTTTGGCAGAAAATGAGCTGGCAACGCCACCTTTAGATGGCATCATCCTTCCAGGAGTGACAAGGCAAAGCATTTTGGATCTGGCACGTGGCTGGGTGAGTGTTTTGGCAGTAATGGTTTCAATTACCAGGTCACAACTCCAGCAGAAGTAAGCATTTCTGGGGCTCATGTCTTAAAGCTCAGCTGATTTGGTTAAATCATGGCCAGTCTGGCTTCCTAGAATCATATAAAGGCCTGGGTTCCAAGGGACCTTTAAAGATCATCCCACTCCAACCCCTGCCCTGGGCAGGGACACCTTGCACTGTCCCAGCTGCTCAGAGCCCATCCAGCCTGGCCTGGGAAACCACCTATTCCAGCCTCCCTGCAATGAGTAGGGGCATCTTCAGCTAGATCAGATTGCTCAGGGCTGTCCAGCCTGTCAGAATCCTTTCTTTCCAGGTCCCTCTGGAGGGCAGCCCTTCCCTTCAGCATGGCAGCCACACCACACAGCTTGGTGTTGCTGCCAAGCCTGCTGAGCCTGCACTCAGTCCCTCTAACCTGATGGGAACTGAGGCCATGCTAACTCAGGGATTCTCAGGAGCATCATCAGAATACCCACACCTGTCACACAGAACAATACCAACCTTGTTCAAGTAGCTCTGTGTCGTATTTAACATGAAAATTCTCATTAAATCCACTGGTACCAGCAACTTAGAGCACGGAAACAAAGAATTCCCATGCATGACCATAGCTGTACTTCAGTCATCAGCTCATTATTTCTGCATTTAGTTCTCATGCTTCCAACCTTGTTTCTCCTAACAAGCATGCAGCCTACCCAGCCACAGTCATCTGTCTGTTTCCCTTTGCTGTTCTGTAGGGCAGCAATCCAAGAGCTTATTTGGACACTTGGGACTAGGTCAGACCTTGAAATGCAGCAAACTCTGCCTTACTGTATTCAGAGGTTTTAGTGCAGCCTGGGGAAGGATGCTGCACATCAAGCCCAGTAGCCTGTCCCCTGGATTTGGCTGGGATTATGCTTAGAGTGGCATAACAGGAGTACCACGTACATGAAATAAAAATTTCAAAGTCTGATGTTTATTTTTTTCCTTGAAACACGTCCTTTCAATTGATTCCTATGCATTCTTCAACTCTTGTAGAAGGTGAAACACTTCCAGTATTAAGACTGTGCAGTGCAAATAGCTTTACTCATACCTGCAGTACAGGGAAATATTGCATGTGGCAGATGTGTGCAGGCTACAGTGGAAAATTTCACTAGGGATTAAAAAAATACATCACAGAAATTGGCCTGGCAGGTGAAATTAATCAACAGAATGTGTCTTGCCTAGGAATTGTCTGAGAGTGGGATGCAAAGGCTCTCTTGATATAATTGAGTAATTTTTGGACAAACTCTAACATGCTAGAGACCATGAGTAGAGAGATCCGACGTCCCATAACAATTCTTCTTTGTTATTCCCTAATGTGATGCTGATATTCTGCACCAAAACAGAGGGAAGTGCCACTTAATCATCAGCATTGTGTCTGGCAAACCACTGGCATCTTTTTAGGGCATTCCTTTGATGAAAATCTATCTTGTGTGATACTGGGATGTTTGAAAAGATCACAAGATCAGAGAGAAAACAACTTACTGTCACTAGGCTAAAAGTCCTAGTGGAAATGTTTTGATATAGGAAGCAAAAATACTAATGTTTTTAAAGTTTTAATCATTTTTATGGCTGCTTCTTCTTGTGCAGGGAGAATTCAAAGTGTCTGAGCGATACATCACCATGAGTGACCTGACAGCTGCCTTGGAGGAGAACAGAGTAAAGGAGATGTTTGGTGCTGGAACAGCTTGCATTGTATGTCCCATCTCTAAAATTTTATATAAGGGCAAGGTAAGGAAATGCTTCCTTGCCTGAGCCCTTCCCTTCTTTCTGCTGAATTTTATCACAGTTAATTGCAGCTGAAGCCCAAACCTAGGGAGATGGAAAAGGTGCACTGCCTGGAAAGAGGAGCAGTGTCAGTGTGGTGTTTCCCAAGTGAGCTACTGGTTGTCAGAAGGGAACTTTCCCTCTTGTCTTCTGGGGTTATTTTCTAATAGCTGAAAATAAAAAAATCTCAAGTTCTGTGAAAGTGAAAGAAACAACAGTTCCCAGCCTGTTTGCAAATGTAGAAAAATACATTCTTCCACGTTTCTTTTATTCAGTGTTTTTTGCAAAGCTACCTGGGAAGGGTGAGGGGAGAAAAGATTTTCATGGGGAACCAAATTTCTGAGCCACTGCTGGCCTTCCTTCTCACATTCCTCTCTCCTGCACCCCTCATTGCAGGGATCCCAGCTCTGGGAGATTGCTCCTGCACAGGTGGAATTCCACAGGCACTCAGACTGTTAAGCTGCCTGGATGCTGTTTAGTCAGCACAAAGTTAGTTCAGAGGACTAGGGGTAGTGCAGGGGCATAAAGGGGTGTGCTTTGTCCCCTAAACATGATAAGTACAATAAATGTCTGCTAGGTGATACTTCCTGAGTGAATAAAATAGAATGAATGTATTGATATTACCTGTGCTAAGATAATAAGAGGTGCAGAGTGATAAGACTGTAAATGTAAGTGTTGTATTTCTACACAATGTACTTTGAAATACAATACTGTATGTAATGTTACTACTCCTGCCTGCACAATATTCCCTCCACTTGGGACAGATCTCTTGGAAGGCTTAGATTAGCCTTTATTGAACAGCAGCATAGCAGTTTAACTTTTCACTGGCTTAGCAATGCCCTCCTGTTTAAAAAAAAACAACCAACAAAAAACCCAAACCCACTCTTTCCCATTCACAAGGAGGGCTAGCCAGCATGATCAATATTTATTAAAATTTCTGGCAACCATAAGGTATTCATATATATGTAAAGCTATTATTACACGTTGTTCTCTTTGTCTCCCCTTCTCCCTCTCCTTTATTCCATGCCAGCACTTGCACATTCCAACTATGGAGAATGGGCCTGAGTTAACAACCCGTTTCCTGAATAAGCTAAGTGATATCCAGGTAAGGTGTCTTCTATAACCAGATAAAATAATAAAAGCTGAACCTCTGAAAGGAGTGGAAAATCATCTTTTTGGTAGTGATGCTACAGATGGCATTATGTAATAATGTAGACCCTTTTGTCTAGTGTGATTATTCTGTCAATTTTCTTTCCTTGAGAAAGTATGGTAGGGATGAAGCATGGTGTAATTTTTCCCTACTTATCTTGGAAGGTGGGTAAGAGTTGCAAGATGTTATCATTGAAATCTAACACTGTTGTTAGAGGTTGAATTTTTAAGGGAAAAAGACAGGATTATGAAACATCTTAACCACAATCACAAATGAGTAGAGGTTCATCAATGAAGAGATGAGTGAAGCAATTAAACACTCACTGGGCACAGCCAGCTGATCACCATTTCCATTTCTCATTATCTTTCCAACATCATGGTCACTTCTCTTTCTTAAAACAGCTCCCCCCTCTGTCATTTGCTAAATATCCAAGTCTGTTTGGAATCTGTGCTTTATCTCCATGTCTGGGCATAGGAACCAATACCATTTCAGGTAAAGTCAGTGGGCAGCAGGTGATGGCCCTTCTTATTAAAGTTGCCTGGGTTTTTTTCCTTATTTCTTGTAGTTTATGGTGTGGGGGATTTGGGGATAGGAGAAGGCCTTGGCAAGTTACAAAGCCCCTTTATTTAAGATCTGATAGCAGTTGCTTGGCAGTATTGCCAGGATTTCTTCAAATTGAGTCTGATGGTTTCCGTTCTACATTTTTGGCTCAAAGTCTTCTTAGATTTGCCACTAAAATTTTTATACTCCTGCCAGTAATCCTGTGATCTGTGTCCTTCTCCCCTGAGAGAGTGAGCAGCACAAGACAAATGTTTTCAGCCCTTTCCTGGAGGTGTCCTTCCATGCCCTCCCTGATCACAGGAGGTCAGAATGGGTCAGGCTGGAAGGGCCCACAGGGGTCATCTGGTCCCACCCCCCAGCTCCAGCAGGGCCATCCCAGAGCACATGGCCCAGGGTTGTGTCCAGGCAGTTTTGGAATACTTCCAGTGAGGGAGACTCCACACACTCTCTGGACAGTCTGCTCCAGTGCTTGGTCACTGCTCAATAAAGTTCTTCCTCATGTTCAGGTGGAGCTTCCTGGGCATCACTTCCTGCCCATTGCCTCTTGCCTTCTCACCCTGGTTTTCCACCACCAACCAAGGCTCAGGAGGAGGCTGAAAAAGTGTGGATTGTTGCTAAACATTATCTTTCTTGGACCTTTTCACTTTGCTTGCCTGTTGATGTGGACCTTTTCCCCTTTTAGCTGTGTACATAGTCTGTGGTCATTAGTTACATGCCAGGAGTAAATTAATTACTCCTGGAAAATGCTGGACTATTATGTATATGCTTAATTCTGGGTTCTCTTCCTTCTCTAAAAAAAAATCAGGAGAGTTAGAACACATAATCACTGAAAACATGATTTTAAAGAGATTGGTGGTTGCTTCCCCACTGAGAGTCACTGGTGGTTGCTGGTTGTGTTTCTGCACCTTTCTCTCTGTGGGCTCATATCCAGAAGGACCCCATGATGTCACACAGAAAACAATGCTGTGACACACAAAATGGACTATATAATAATCTTAAAATGTCAGAGGAGAATCTTTGACCATGATCTTCTATATCCTCTACCAGGAGAAGAAAATAACAGATGTCTTTGTCCAAATGATATGACAATAATCCAGTGATAATGCAATCTGTAACTCCAAAGAATATTCTAGTTCTGAAGAATAAAGTGCAATAGAAATAGCAGTCAAATACAGCTTTGGTCTCTGTGCTGTTCTGGTGCCTGAACTGGGGCAGTGTATCCATTTCACGTTGAACAATGGGAATTTATAAAAAAGTAGAAATTCTCAGCACCACCACGTGAACCTGTGCTGGCTCCATATCCACTGTCATGATACCAGCTCCCTTGTGCAGAGTACATGCTGCTCTTATTATTTTCATATTCTCTTCATTATTGTGTTTCCAAGTCTGTTTTCATGCTGCCTGTAGTGCTTTTGCAAGCCTGCCATGTTCAGTGGGATGTCTTTAGATGTGAACAGCTGTTCAGTGGAACCAGAGCTGGAGTGACAAATTAGAAACTCAAGGGCAGAACTGATTCAATTTCTCATGCCAGTTGAGACAGACAGTGGTGGCACTGCAATACACATTTCCCTTCCTGTCACTGAATAGATACCATGATTACTAAAGGCTGATAAAGACTTCAAATTAAAGAACGTACATTATATAAATTAATGGGGAGCTTATGAATGAATTAGTCATAGTAGACTGCTTGAGTTAGAAGATTTAGGGATGAGGTTCTTTTCTCTGGGAATACACTCACTGAAATACCACTCATGTTTCTGTGGGTTTGCATCCGTGCTTTGAGAATAAACAAGCTTTTGCTATGCCCTTTAAGACATAGATTAAGCTGCAACTTGGGAGGGATGGATAGAAAATAAGACATATTGCTTATGCTACATGTTATTAAATACATTTAAACACTGCAGGCAAGACAGCAGAGACATTTAATCAAACCCCCTTTCTTTCTCTGGGCAGTGAAGAACTACCAGGAAAGGACCATGTATGTGTTAATTTTTACAAAGAACAACCTGGAGGTGGTGGACAGTGGAAGAGGGATCAGATTGACTAGCCTGAGATCCCAAAGCCCTTGACAGAATTAAAAATGGAAGCTAAATCTGCTTTTATTTGCAGAAAGAAATGATTTTCATTGTAGGGTTGCTTCTTCATTCCCCCTTTTTTAATTCTGGAAGCAGGTACAAACTCTAGTCAAATGGCAACTCAGAGCAGTCCTTGCAACAGTTTCTGTATCGGGGCACTAGATGATACTACTGCCTAAAGATAGCAAAATTTACAAATAACTCCAGCTGCAGAGCAGGAGCAGCAGAATTACTAATGAAAGGAAAAAGTAGATGTGATACTTGTGAAGGTCAGTTAGAGGCCTTGCCTGCTGGAGTAGAGAGTGAAACACAAACCCACTAAACACCATTCCTTTGTGGCTCTAGAAGTGTATTTCTTCTGGCTCTTCCTGATTTGGAGCTGTTGTCTTTTCCCTGCTTTTTAGTGACCTGTTATCTCTTTTCCTGCTGATGCAGAACCTGTATTGGAGGAACTTCCTTTTTTCCACTAAGAGAAATGATCTTTTTAGCCTATACAAAGCCTCTAAAATCAGTTTTCATTTCTCGGTTGAAAGTGTTTTCAAGCTCCCTGAATATAACACTGTAAGGGAAAGGACTGCCATCTGCTGCTGTCTCTCCACCTCTGAATTATGTACCTACTTGAGCCCTGTGTGTGCTTTGGGGTCTCTCTGGAGTGTTGTTTACAGGACTGGTGACTTTAGAACATGGAACCAGTCTAGCTGTCAGAAGTGCTGCCCTGGGGCTGTATCCTCCCCTGGAAGTGGATATGGCTGCATGCCATAGGTTGCCTTCATTTCTGCTTGGTGATCCCATTCGTTTGTGTACGGAAAGACAACTTGTTTTATTCTGGATTACAATTCTCCCCAGTTGTACTCTGTGGTATTTCTGATGGTTTTATTTCACGTTCAGTCAGAACGTTGTAATAAAAAGCCACCTTGGCAATAAAAAGAAATAAAATGAAATGTGTTTGTTTATTGGAGCTTGAGCAGGGGCATACTTATGAGTGAATTAGTGAGCAGGCCTCAGGGAGTAACTGCATTAAACTGATGGAAGTGAAGCAGGACTGTTCTGTGTCATCTGTGATGCCTATCAGCATTGCCCTTTCCTCAGCCAGCTGTCGTAGTATGGGTAAAGCAAGCTAAGTTTAGTCTGTGCCCAAATCAAAGACAAATAAAGGCATTAGAAATAATGTAAACTACCATCAGAGCAGTGAATATGAACATTTCTGAGGACAGACCTAAGAAGTTACCATAAACGTACCCTGATTCTTTTAACTTTTATTCTTAAACTTCATTTTTTGCTTTGTTTCAGTATGGAAGAGAAGACAGCGAGTGGGCAGTGCTGGTGTCATGAAGGTGGCAGAGTTCAGACCCTCCAGAGAGACCTGACTTTGAGTAGTGACAACTTCTGTAGCTGCCAGTGCGTAGCATAGTCTCAGTATCAATTTGCTCCCCAGGGTGATTGTTCCCACAATCCAGCAAACGTGAACACAATCATTTTGATTTCTACTGTGATCCTGTTGGTAGAAGCCCGTCTTCTTGGTAGAGGTGCTGCTAAATGTTAGCAATAGAACTTTTCCTAATGGTTTTCTTAGTGCCTCCTTATGTACAGTCTGAAAACTTGTAAAATGCTCTTCAACTGCTCTTCAGTTTGGTTTGTTTACTGCCACCATCAACAGAACATGTGTCATGTGAGGATGTTGCCTGTTAGCTGCCCGCAGGGTTCTGTTGACATTATTCTGCCTTTTGCTCTGTGTTTGGGAACCAGGTAGGTTTAGCCATACACTCCATCCTTTCAGACTCTGAGTTTGCATAGCCTGGTAGATGCCCTCATACTCTGTCCAATAACTCTGGTCTTCAGCCCAAAATTCTGAGTCAGTCCAGCCTGCAGGATGGTCCCTGTTGGCCTGTTGCCCTTGGGGGTCTGCAGTGGCTGCCTGGGCAGTGCATGCCTCTCTGATGGTTGAGTACATCCTTCCAGACATGATTTAAAAGGCTGTGTCAGGCCCTGCTGAGATAAAAATTCCCCTTTGGCCTAGCAGAGCTGGGCTCTGCAGTGTTGCCTTCCAGGTGAGCGTCTAGAAAATGATATTGGACAACTTTGGCTGTGAAAATGGAGCCATTGTTCACAGCAACCAAACCTTTGGACTGAGGAATTTCTTTCATCACCCACTCACATCATTTAGATCAGAAAAATGTTTTTCTTGTCCCTTTCATGTACTTGCTGTATCCAGCCTCCATTGACACGTGTCCTGTAGAAGGGCCTTCCTTAAGGAACGAGCAGTGTCGTCAGCAGAAAATGTCTAGAAGGAAAGAGATTTCATTCAAACCCTGATTTCATTCTGGGTAAGCAGATAATTCATACAATGCTGCTTTCTCACACGCAGTCTTGATTCTTTGGAAGCAATACAGAGCATGTAGCCCATAGCTGGGGAAGTAACTTCTGCAAATGTTCACTAACGATCATTCTACAATATTTATTAGCTTTCTCCTCCTGCACACAGCTTTGTTGAACAGCTTTAAGATACCTCTTGCCAAAAAGGATAACCATATTCTGTATCAATGTTCCAAAGTGCTACTTCAGTATAAAACTGGTGGAACTTTATTGACACTTTATTGGAGTCCTGTAGGAAGTAAAAGTGAAACATTCCTTGTTCTAGTTTGCAGTAAAGATGCACGAGTATTAAGGGAAACATTTAGCACTTTAATTTTTGTAAGACCAACAGTATCTCTCCCATGCTTAATAAGTCCTTTGTAGTTACTGGCATTTGTTAACATAGTTTAAAAAGGCAAAATATAATTTCTAGTGGACCATCCATGCCTTATGCAGCTGTTAAAGAGCAGCCTTATGGCTTCCTGTTCATTTTTGGTCACATTTTGAAGAGCCTTCCTTAGCCATCACTTTCTTCTGCTCCCTCAGATCGTGATTTTTTCCTGTCTTTGACTGCAGTCCAGTCTGATCTTTTAATGAAGAACAGTTGAAGGTTCTCTCTGACAATGTAACTATTGTTAAAAATTGATGGATAATTTTTTCTTTAGTCTACAACTGCAAGCGCAAAATGTTGTTTCACTTACAGTAGCCATAGTGTTGTGGCCATTGGAATCTGTATCATGTGCTGGTCTTTGTTCAGTGTCTTACTGTGTGTTACAAGCTGCTGGTGGTCTTTCCTTTTATTTAATCAGATGGCTGGACAAATAAACATGGGGAATATGTCAAGATGCAGCATGGGGTAGAGAGTTTTATCCAACGAGACCAGTATGGAAATTAGAGTGCCTTTAACCAGAGCGTGGTGTGGAGCTCTCTAAAGATTATGGAATGAGCAACCAGTTGTGGCTTACTGGTACTGAACAATCTCTTCTTTCCCTTAAGTTCATCTTTGATTTAGCAGCAAATGGAAAAGTGAAAATACCTAACTTCAGATGCACGGCAAAGTGGTTGTGCAATACCCTAACACCTCAGCTTTGACAGAGTTGATACCTGATACCAGATATCAAAAATCCCCATGAAGGCCTCAGTACACCAGCAGCAATCTGTTCACTAGGCAGAATGAATAAGGACCAGTTAGAAGAATTATTTTACTGAAATGTAAACCTGAAAGTTGTGTAAAACCTTTCTTAAATAGGCTGCAATTCATTTAACATAAAGGAACCAGGTGGTTTCATTTGGTGTGTTTTGCACTGTTTCCTGCACTGGCTAGAGAGACACCTCTCTTTTTTCTGCTGATGGAGACTTCAAAATGAGGAGAATTGATAGTGGAATGACCCACAGAAATGAGTGGTCCTTTCTCACAGGGAAGAATGAAAACGTGGAGTGTGTGTATGTTAATTGTTGTCATTAACACCGTGGTCAATTGCCTTACTCTGTTATGTCAACTCAAAGCCGTGCTTGTTTCCAGGTGGAATCCAGGGGAATAGGTTGTAGATTTTAAACTTTTGAAACCTAAATAGGAGAGCTGACAGGTCAGTGTAGTACAGGAAATCCTGCTGCTGCTGCGTGCTGCCCTACTCTGAATTCTGGCAGGGCATTGTATCCCGTTAACCAAAGGAAAGAAAGAACATGTGTAAATAACAATCAGTATTTCATAGTGCATTCTCCTTATTTTTGCTTGTAAAATTTCAGAGGGATCCGTGGTATTCCCTGAGCTAGTAACAGATTGTAAAAGAACATCTGCACATCTTTTCTCCATGTGCCCTATTTGTTTAATTGCAACAGATTTACATAGAAAGAGTATGGTACATCATAACTAGGCAATTATCCATTCTTTATCACTTAGTTATGGTTCTGGTAATTGATCATTTAAGGCATAAGATAGTCTAACATTAGGAAAATTTGAAACTGTTCAAAAAAGATCAACAAATTAATATTGTTGTGTGATATTTGCATAATTGGCTGCAATTATTTAATGTTTAATTGGGTTGATCAAATGAGATTCAGCCTTTCACATGCTTATGTTTTACAAACACTGGTACTTTAAAATGATAATAATGAAATCTAATTTTCATATGTCCTTTCTTCTCCTCTTCATTCTTTTGATTATTATTTTCAGTATTGAGCATGTCCTTAATTTTCAGTTTGGTAAGCATGATTCATGACTAGGAAAAAAGTCCTTCAAATAGCAGAGTTTTCATGAAACTGGCATTTCATACAAGCTGTTCTGGTGCCAAGAATTATGGCTTCAGCAACTGGCATTACTTAACCAGATTGTTAACTGCAGTGGGGGCAAATTCACTGAGAATTGACAGGGACAGACCCAGGTGAGGATGCTAATAAAGGTTCCTAGGGTAGATAATCTGTGCAGTCCATAGCAGTGCAAAGCAAACACGATTTTTCTGGGGTGTAGAAGGGAAAACTGAAAAGACAAAAGCAAGGTAGTGAGATCTCTCTGCCCAGCCATTGTTTACACCTGTTCAACTATCTCAAGCTAAAAAGCAGTTATCAGCCTCTCCTCCTCTTTGTACACAGCCTCTTGTTTGGGTTTGCCTAATTCAACATAGAGATACCATAGATCCCTTCCTGTATACTTATTTTTATTATTTATCCTCAGGCATGAAGAATGGTAATTTGGGAAAAATGTGATACTTGAAAGTCATTTGGAGTGCAAGTTATTTGGAATGTCTGTCTTCCAAGAGGTAGACAGAAAAACAGCTGGGACTGATCTCAGAGCTGCTTAATTAGAGGAGGAACCCTCTTGAATTCAATGGGCTCTCCAAAACAATCTGCATAATCCCAGCAGGTCTGAGTGTGAGCTGTCTGTTCCCTGTGCCTTGCTGTGGAGTAGAACACAGGGATGTGCAGAGCTGGTGGCACAGCCTGGCAGCCTGTGGTACATTTGTCTTTCCCTGCATGGGGTCCACCCTCCTGAGGGTAAGTTTTATGTTCTAGTGGCAGGCTGATATCCTGAGAGGTGGCAGCTGTACGAGATGGATGAGCATGCCCTGAGATAGTTGCTGCCCTGTTCTCTGCTGTCTTTCACTCCCTTTCACAAAGACTTGCACCCCTTTCCCCCCAGCCCTCTATTATTGTCTCATATCTAAAAGTGACCATTTAAGCAAATTTGCATTCTTCTTGCTTTTAGCAGTAGTGACAGGTAAAATAAAGGTAGTTTTTTCATATTTCAGGTGTTGAGGGATCAGAACTGTGCTTTACCACCAGACCATATAATCCCTGAACACACTGCCACTGACTCTGTGACCCTGGACAAGTTATCTAAACTCTTTCTGAGTGCAGAGTAGTGGTACTACCACTTACACCACTTCTAACTCTAATCCAAACTTTTGCTTAAAAACTTATTTCACTGCAGATCAAATTACACTTTCCAGAAGAAGCTTTTTAAGCAACAAGAAATATGCCATGTAAAGTCCAGTATTTTAAGGATTACATTAGAATAGACTAACTTGGTTATGCAGAGAAAAATGTTATTTAAATGAGAAATACATTCAAGGTTTGCTGCATAAAGCCATAAATGTGTAATGAATGTCTTTCAGAATATAAAAATGAGCATATACAGAATGATCTTGGTGAGAGAAATTCATCTCAGCCTGGGCTGTCCTGTTAGAAAAGTGATGCCTGAAGGAATCATGACACCTCTCAATATAAAGGCATTAGCATGGGACTGTCTTAGAGGTGCACTTGTTCAGGTAGCACTGAGACAGACCTCTTTATCTATCTTGACCAAAAATTGGCTGAACTGCAATGCTCACCAGTTTGGAAGTGTGAAACACCTGTGTTTTACTGTATTTTATCTCTAACCTCAACATTTGGAAAAATAATTCATAGGTCCTAAATAATTTAAGCTCAAAGACTTTTTTAAGAAGTTATTTGTATTTTTAGCCATAAGAGCAAAAGAGAATACTGGCACTGCATTGGTGAAAAATATTGTTGTAGCAGTCCTCCTGCCCATGCCTTGCTTTGAGCATGATTCTGATTAGTAGGAATTCCAGGATATTTTCTTACTGTGCAAAACCTGAGTGCCATGTGTGGTACACTTGGCAAATATATCCCCAGCTCCATAAACAAAACTAACTTGGCCATTAGCTTGAGCTAGAGCAGTCAGGTGCATTAGGACATTAGGATTCAGCAGATGAGGAGCAATACTAAATTACAGCAGTAAAAGGTTTGAAATAAGATTCGTCAATAGGTTTGGAATTAAGTTTTGGAATTAGTAGCTCAGATAAACAGAAGTTTCATTAATCACACTAGCAAGGTTAACCACACCCAAATAACTAAAAAAATAATGGTAATTATATTCACCAATAGTAATAGGTTTTCTCTGAGCGTGTATTTATACTCTTTGCTGATCTTAAAACTTAATTTATCATGTCTGATTTTTACCACAATCCTGCATTTTCCTGCCATGCTTTAAAACCAAAAGTCTCTTAAATGTCATGTTCATGGGAAGATCTTAAGGAAGATTTAAGACCTTGATTTAAAATTTTAAAGCCTTTAGAATACCTGCTTGGTAAAGCTAAGGTAAAAACAGGGAAGAGAACTTTGTGGAAGTATTTGACTAGTGTTCCAAATGGTTTACCAACACTGGCCATTTTTGGTTTTTACCAAAGAGGTATGCAGGGAAGAGTTGATAAAATAAGCTTATTGCTTGTTTTTGTAAGCAAGATTTGGGGAAGGTTCTAAGAGCTGGTTCTCTTAACACTAACTCTTCATAGTTCTTGATTCTGTCAGGCTTAGAGCAGTCATTTCAGGGGGAGATGGAGATGGAGGAGCTCAGCAGCTTATCTCAGGTGGTACTGTCATGCAGAAACATTTTATGTCATTTCATGATCAAAGTGATCGAGGTATGAACATGGAATCTTCTAAACTTTGCACCTTTTTATAAAAATTTTGTTTTTCATTGTAGAATTCTGAAACAGTGTTGCTGAACTATTGTCTTACACTATCCTATAGAGCAGCTTATAGGAAGAAAGCAAACATTCTTTCTGTAATCACCTTCTTTGAGTATGCCAACCCCCCTGTTCGCTCTGATTTGTGACCACCTTGGGTGGAACAGCTGCCCCCTGCTTGTGCTACAGCTGGCAGCAAATGCCAGAGCAGGCAGAGAGGTCTGCTGTGCCCAGAACAGGCATGCCAGGAGCAGGAGTGAAAATACCCACGAGGGCAGGAGCACATCATAACCATTCTGGTTCAGTCCAACACCACAAGTCTAGCAGGGCCAGAGACTGATGTTGATATCTAAGAATGCCCTTACTTGCTTAAGCACCTGCATCTGTGCCTGCATTTTCAACCTGGGCTCTTGTATCTTAACTGAAATCTGCAACATGTTGTAAAACAGTGGAATATTGGGTCCAACAGGTAATGCTGCATACCATCTAACAGGTCAGTGATGTGTTCTCTTCCCATAATTTGTGTTAAGCCCAGTGGTTGACTAGAACTGCAAGCAGGAGACAAACACATCATTAACACTATTTCATGGTCAGAAACGTCCACAAAGAGTGGATCTGTTCCCTTTGCCTCCCGGGGAGATGGCTTGGACTCACCTTGGCCACTGAGTGACAAAATGTGAAAGGCTCTTTGCCATCATGGAGACAAGGAAGAGTTTGATCTGAAGCTATTTACACACAATTTCTGTTGGAAAGCCAGAAGTCCCTATCTGCTTGACCTTTGAGGCATTTAGAAGGGTGCAGTAGTAGTTACTGAAATCGTAGCACATAAGCAGTGGGAAATTAGCAACTTAAAGAGGGAGATGTAAACACCTCTGAAGGGTCTCTGTTTTCTCAAATGTTGAAAGTTAACTGGGTATTTTACAAGAATGTGAAGCATATAAAAGCAGTAAAGGACAGATGTGTGAAAAAGTACTGGAGAAACTAAAGGAAACTCTACCTCATTCTTCTCTAAAGGTTTTGTGGAAGCACAGTTAAGCACTCCTAATGGCATTGTTAGGTACCGACCATCTGGCATGGAAGAAGCACTATATTTGTATGTCTATAAATCCTGTAAGAACTGTATTTTGCTGGCAGTAGAAACAGTCTATACTATTTGCAGTTTTCCTCATCAAATCTGTAATTATGCAATGTTTCTGTCTCCAATAAAGGAATTTAATTGGCACCTGTTTGTGGCATGTTATGAAATCATCGGTGTTGAGTACAGCTAACTAAGTGTAATTATCCCATAGATGGGACCTGCTATGAAATATATTCTTGAAGGCTGGATTAAAAGAAAAAAAAAAAATCTCCTGAATGAAGTGTGGCATGTAAGAACAGCAAAGCAAGGCTCAAGTGGCAGACATGCACCTACCCTGCCAAGCCTGGAGGCTGAGCTACTTATCTCACTTACAGGAAAATGCTGGACAAATTAAGCAGCAAAAGTACCTACCTGCTAACCATGCAGTCATGAACCAGTTGTTAATATGCCAGGGCTGTGTAGCAGTGATGGAACACAGCTCCCATTCTAAGGGTTTGGGGGTGATGAAGTCAAGGGAGAGAATGCCAGAAAACAGCTTTATACCTGGAGCACTTGCTGAAGGGCATTTCTGAGCAGTCATTACTCTGAAGTATGTCAGCCAGTGGGAACCCTTTTGAACGTGGAAAGTACTGAGAGTGAGTGTCATTAAAATCTTGACATTTGCCATGTGTGGTGGCTACATTTACAAAAAAACTATGTATTCCCCCTTTCCAGTGAAGGGAAAACTGTGATTAAAGGTAGTGCTGATCCGTGCTGTGGTAAAGTAAGCATCAGGATACATTTTCCACCTGGTTTGGTTCTCAGGGACCTCAGAGAAAGCTGGCATGGGTACAGGACACTTTAAAGAAGCTGTAGATAGGTTAAGAGTTATTAATTACTGCTCGGAGAATGAACCTAACATGTCAGAATCTGACTTTTTCCTGTGTCTTGGCCTCTCCCCCTTTCATCCTAAGGGAGCCTTTCTTAACTGTAATTCTAGCTTGAGCTCCAGCTTTCAAAACTCACTTATCCCAAGCAGAAATAAGTTGATGACTCACCATACGAGGTGCTGAGTGGGCTTCAGAGACCGACCTGTGCCTTTTAGCAAGATTTTAAAAGACTTTCTGGTTTTCCTCTCGCTTGTGACATCTCAGGAGCTGGCAATAGCTCTGTCCAGTAAAGCACTTGCAGTATCACCACCAGCACTGTGTTGTTGGGGCTGGAGAGTCCCAGTTCTGAGGACTTTGATCCAGGATGCAAACTCTTGTAAAGTTGATGTGACCAAAAAAACCCAAACCCTCAGTTTTAAAATAGTACAGTGAGGGGGCACAGCAGAAAGCAAATAACCTGCACTGTGTTCTTATAAAGAGGGCATGAAAACAAATTTGGGGGTTCCAGTATAGGCAGTCAGAACTAGAAATGCCAGTTTTAAGAGCGTATCAACAAAAGTGTTGAATTGAAGCTTTTCTTCTCCTTTTAATTTTGCTCAGTGTTTTCATATTGTGGCATCACAGTGGTGATTTTTAACACCTGCTGATGAATTACCCCCTTGGCCAAAAAGAGCAAAATTTTCTGTAGTAGTACCTTTGTTGTTCTGGATGCTTCTCCAATGACAAACTTGTAAAAGGAGGTACAGGAATGTAGAAGGTGTGTCTACTACTCTCTCCCAAGGGAATGATTTTTAACACCTGGTAAGAGAATGTTAGTTGTGCTTCACCTGCAGGTGATATTACACTGTATCTGTACAAATTAGGGGTTTTAAATTCTGAGCATTGAAGGAAGTTGTTCTGAAATTATTTCAGAATAACCTCTGTTTATTAACACTTGTCATTTTGCACATAATTCATTCAGAAGATTCAACTTTGGTTTATTCAAGCTCGTAGTGGTATTTAGACAAATATCCTTAACTTTGATGGTGGTGTAAGTTAACCCCTTTTTTTTGAGTGATGTAAAGAAAACACATACACAAAGAAAGGATCCTAACCAAACTGAGTATTTGTGAGACAAATAGATAATTACCTAACCCTAAAGGAGACACACACAACAAAATGTTTCAAATGGGTGAGCTCTAACCACAGACTGTAAAGTGCACCCACACTTTAAATTTCAATACTACATAAGTAGTGTAATATTTTGTCTTCTTACTGAGTTAACAGTTGCTTGTGTAAGTAAGGCACATGTGCATATTCACAGCCTACAAGACACAGCCTTTCCAAGAAAAAGCTGATAAAGTCAATACTGGTTTGCTGGGTGGGATACATGAAGTGGCATTCTGTAAATGCCCAGGAGCAGAGCAGCCATCCCCAGTACCCAGCAAGCATTCAGGGAACTTCAGGGTCTGCCCCAAGGCAGATGTAGGCAAAGCCCTGATCTGGATGGGGCCTGTGCAGGTGAAGCTGTGGCATGATCTGGATTGTGTGCCTTGCAGGGTTGTTCTGTGAGAGGGAGTTGATTTTATATCTGTCCTTTATAGATGTGCAAATTAAGCACGTGCTGGGAGGCTGCCACTGCCAGAAACACCATCCCCTGCAAAACAGCCAGGGCAGTTCTGACACTCATCTTGACAGGGATGAAATTCATCTACTGTGCCACACCAGAGCCTTCAAACAGACTGTGACTTAGCTGACAGTGTTTGGGTGACATTTGGTTCATCACCAAGCAGAGCCAGTGGAAACAGCAGTTTCATCAGAGCCTGCAGGCAGTGTTAGCTCAGGACCTCAGCTGAGGTGATTTCTGTGCTCTGAGGGTGATGAAGAGAACAGCTCCCTCCTTTCAGCTGCCCTGTCCCCAACCTCCCCTCTGTGGCACTGCTGGCACTGTTCCAGTTGCAGGGTGACCACGTCCCTGCTTGGCCAGGAAGGCAGAAGCACGTGCCCAGTGCCACCCACAGAGGAGCAGGGCTGCCCTCTTACCCCCAGCAGCATTTGTAAGGCTCTGAAGCCAGTTCAGAAACCAGCCCCTATGAAACATCGGGATTTAAGTATATCCCAGGTGCTAGACACTTTTATTATGGCTCTTAAACTTTAATGCACCAGACCTTGCTTAAGTCATTGCTGAATTTGGGATTTTTTTTTTTTTAACCTTCGTTTTGCTCATACAAACCTTGTCCCTGAGTGAAGTCTGTAATATTTGCTTTACTGGGAAGTCCCAGGTTGATAAGAAAGGACCTTTTGAAGATTTTGTATCTTTGTCATGAGGGCATGTCTGAAAACTGACTAGAGCAGACAGTGGAAAATACACCCATCTATTTAGGAAACCTTAGTGCTTCAAAATTTGCAGAGAAATGTCACAGATCAGCCAACTCTCCTAGGATTTTTTACCTCCAGGGATGGGGTTCTGACCATCTTATTGTTCTGGATCCTCCCAGCTAAGAATCACATTGCTTTTAAATGCTTATAAATGTCACACCACTCCCATCCTCCACTGCAGAATCTGTCCTTGTATCAGACAAAGAACAGAAAACCTGAGAAGTTTGCCAGGTGTTTATATTCCTGTCCTGAAAGTGCACTCCCACAAACACCAGCCTGTAAGCATAACTGACAGCACAGGTACCCTTTGCTACTCCCTCCTTTTGCAGGTAGAATATTTTTACAGCTCTTGAGGAAAAATCAGTGGAGTCTGATCTAAGTTCAAGGTAAGAAATCCTCTCTAATCCCAGATGCCAGTCCCTTTTCCATGGAGGGCTCTCCCTTCCAAGGAGTGGGTCAATCACTCAGCAGTGGGGACGGCTCCCACCTGTCCTCAATTTGTTGTAATTAAAGTGTTTACTTTGCTGTCAGGTGGCAGCAATTACCACACAATCCCACTAGCAAAATCATTATTTGGCTTGTGGAGCTGAGAGGAGAGTTGGTGATCCAAGGCACGTTGTCTTGCTACGAGAAATGATTTTTCTTTTGGTGTTTTTCCTGTTTTGGTGTCTTCATCCTCGGTGCCTGTGCCAGGCTGGGAAGTGCTGCTGTCAGGTAAGTCACTGATCCAAAGCTCTTCAGATTTCTCAGTGGCTGTGCTGTTCTCCTCAGCCTGCTGGGTTTGTAGCCTCTGTGTGTGTTCAGGGGGGAAGCAAAGGCAGTTGGTGGTGTGCATGTTTTCCTGAAGGAGCAAAGAAACAGTTTTGGGAATGTTGGCTTTGCTTGTGTAGCACACTGGAGGAATTCTGACTGAGGAACCCCTGCCTTTTGGTCCCTTCACATTCCTGAAATAAGGCTTCTCTTTAAAGAATCAACAAGTTGAAGACATAGTATTACCTAACTTTATTTCCTGTATTTTTGATGTTGTGGAAGGATTCCAGTGAGACCCCAAATGCTGCACTTCTCTCCTTGTGCAGTATGACTTCCCAAAGAGGCAAAGCACAATTTATATATTTATTTTTTTACTTCAGGGAATCCAGATTGCAATCTGCCAGCCTGGGCAGAGGCTTATTTAACAATATGTGCATGAAAGCCTGGTAACTGAGACTGCTATTATGCATATGGACCATAACCAAATCAGCACATTTTTAGGTCAGATGGCTGCCTGGTTTTGAGAGGTAAATGTTGAGTTCCTACCTTGCAATTTCTTACAGCTACTAGGGTGAATCTCAGAGCTTGATGGTACCTCTTAGCTCTTTAGCTCTCAGAGTCCCTGGGAGGATTTTCTTATGCTGGTGTATCTGAGTGGCACAAAGGAAGACTCCTTATTCCACTTTTCCTTCACATTTCAACAGCAACAAAATTAAAAATCAGTATCTTTTTTATTTACCCATTTTTGCATACATGTAATAGTCACATGGTTTTTAGTACTAAGATAACACAACCCAGAAGTTAAGAGAGATGTCAATAAGGGAAAATTTCAGCCTGAAAAAAGGGAAAATTCCCCCAATTTTACAGGATAAGATCATATTGAAACCCTAACCTTATTTTCTGAACACGTGCATATCTCTGCCAAGCCCCTCAGCCTCTTTATGGCAACTTTTTCCTGGAAAGAGAAAGTAGCATGAACAAGGCTTTATTATCTGTTACTGCAATTAAAGCAGCATGAGGGAGAGCCAATGTTTGACTCAATGAAACTCTCATCAAATTATATATGAAGTTCAGGGCAAAATTTATCTTCTGTAGAGTTGTTTAACCTGTTTTTTTTCTCTGATAAAACAGATATCATCAGGAAAAATTATTTTGTATTTGTGTAGAGGTGGTAGCCAGAAAGTGTTATGGTTTTCATTTTAAAAAATAGAAGTAATTTTTCAGGGGGAAAAAATAAAATTATGACCCACAGATAATCAGTAATCAACCAAGACTATTTTAACAGTTACTACTTCATTCAGTCATAAGATGATAAGTTTGAGATCTTTCACAGGAGAACTGAAAATCAAACTGCAATTACAGTAAATTGCAAAAACCAGGATGGCTTGTAATGATTTATTTTTAAAAGACACTGCTTCTCTTGGTGTGCATAATATGCACTTCCCTGCAGCCCATAATATAAGTTTATCAGATAAGTGATTCTCTTTAGGGAAAAATTATAAGCAGTCTGGAAAGGAAGAAGGGATTAGCAGTTATCCTTGATCAGTTCCCCTCTGTGCCTTTGAGCAAGACAGGTAACCCTGGCAGCTCGTGTTTTCCAGCTGTAAAATGGGGGTACTAGCTCCCAGAAAGGAGTGACTCCTGTGAGGGTAAATGCCTGACAGGCTGTGTGATCCCCGAGCAGTGCAGGACCATATGGACCTGGAGACAGATTCCACCATGGCTGCCTTCTCCACATTAATTTGTAATAGCAGGCTTATTCTTTCAATTAAACCCTACAGTCACATTTCTGCCAAGTTCAGTGTTGCCTCCAGTTTCAGTAAAACTTCACAAGCTGGAACACTGCCTACAGCTGACAGTGACATTTAAATGCGAGAAAAATCAAGCTTATGCATGGCCAAACCTTCTATAATTCCAGGCCTTGTCAGCCTACAGTATGGATTCTGGTTTAAACAAATAAACACCCAGCTCATTTTCGCCTAACCTTCCAAGAGTTTGCACTGCCTAAATGTTCTGCTCCGAGTCCCAGGTGATGCCTTCTGGGATTATGAGTGCTCAGAAGCAAGTTAATTATACCAACATCAGGCATCGGGGCCCAGTGCTGTGTTTTTGCATAAGTGTCTGTCCAGTTTAAGCCCTTCTCCTTTGTGCACGGGGACCAAACACAACTTGAACCTCAGGGGAAAAAGGCAAATTGCAAGGAGGGCTTTGGAGTCTATTCCAGAAAGGTTCCTGTGCATGTCCAGTGGCCATAATTTTTGCATATTCACTTTTCCTAATTGAGGACCAGCTGTTTTGCATATATCAAGTTATTTCATGTCACTAACCAGCACAGAGTAAAAGAATCCACAGAGGTGAGACTTGAAGCATTTACTGTGTTTAGCTTTGTGATCTTGACCCAAGCCCACAGAACAGGGAAGCCCTGCAGCCATCTGTGGATTAAACACTTCAGTTATGGCTTCAGAGAGAAAAGATGGACTTGAGCTGCAGTTCAGTGACTTTTCCAAAGTCTTGCAGCTCCAAAGCTGCCTGGCTGCATGTGCAGCTGGTAACTGCACGAGCCCTTTGGTGCCTGTGTTAGTGAAGATTTGGGCTTTGTGGCCTCTTGCCCGGCCAGGTGCAGGTGTGGTCAGGCTGGCTCTGCTCACTGTGCCTGCAGGACAGTGCCCTCCACAAGGAGGTTACTCTACAGCTGCCTCCTTCATGTGTCACCACGAGGGTTCAGCTGACCAGATAACCTCTGGGTGGACAAGATGTGGTGAAGTGGCTGAGACACACAGAGTGAGAGCTGTGGTTGGCCTCTCCTTCCTGCTCACGAGTGAACTGTTTTCATTGCTTAAACACACGATGTAATGCTGGTTTGAAAGAAAAAGGGGGGAAAAAAAAAACCCAAAAAGGTTCTTCTGTGACCTCCACCACAGAAGTAAGAGCTGGCATCTGCCCTGGAGCCACTGCAGTCAGTATCTATTACGTCCACGTCTGTATCTTGTTCCTGCTTTTGCTTTTCCAGGTTAATGCGATTTTCAAATGCCTGAACTGCAGGAACGTTTGTTCCCTGATAGAACACTGAACTCCCAACTTTTCTTCCTTTAGCTTGCACCTAAAACCTGCCTTGTCTCCAGCAATCATGTTGTGACCCCTCTGATTTCCACAGGCAGAATGCCTCTAGGTTCTTTATCACAATTCTAACTTTCTAAGCAAATTATTCTTTTCACTTGAGATGCCTGCTTAGCTCTTCTACCTGAAGAAAGTAGCTCTCCCTTCCCCTAGAAATTGTAGGGAATGAAAGAAGTTGTTTTCCATGCACAAAAAAAACCCCCAAAATAACCTTGCATATTTTAAGTTCACAACAGCTCCCTCTGAGTAAACACAACACCGCAAAGAGAACAGCAGAGCCTCTGTGAGGGAGCAATGGACTTTTAGACCTGCTGTACATAATCAGCCTTCAGCCCTGCCTACAACCCAAGTGCTTGGGGGCATTTCTGCAGTGCAGACAGACTGTGCCAGTGAAGCTGCATTAGGTGTTTTTACAATAAAACCATACCTGGCCGCAGCCCCGCACAGGAAGAGTTGCACAAGGAAAAGCAGATTTTTTTTTGCAAGAACAACGGAGTCGTTTGGGGCTTTGGCTGGCACAGCTATGCTGGGGAAATCACAATTCACCCAGCTCCTAGCTGGCATTGCTGCTAGCAGAAGTTTGGAACGGAGTCCTAGTCTCACAGGACTCTCCTAGCTCAGGAAGAACAGATTGCCTTTAAACTTACTGATCCCAGGCAACTCGGGCCTTTGGTGTTTTCTTGACAGCCCTGGGAGCTTGTGTGAGCTAGAACAGGCTTTGCAGAGCTTTTGTAATGTACTGTGATTTGTTTTAAACTAGAATATCCTTCCTTCATCTCTAACTGCTTCTACCACATTACATTTTGGAGCAGTACCTCTCCAGAAGGTAACTTGTAACCATTTTTGCTTTAACCTGTAACCACCTATTTATCTGATAGAGAAGTTTGCTTTAGGATGAGAAATTGGATCTTCTTCTGGTTATCTTCCCAGCTTTAAATGTGGTATAGGAAAAAAAAAATAGGTCAACCCTCCAAACAAAAAAATATTCTCTTTTCCCTGCCATCCAGCAGCATGTCCTCTTAAGAAAAAAAAAAAAAAAAAGGCAAAACCAAATACAGAGAACAGAGGTAGTGTATTTCCACATGAAACCTTCTATATTAGTCCTGCCAAGAAACACAACCCTATTAATTAATTTTGTACTTATTTAAAAGCTTTAGTACTATGTTCCTTCCAAACCAAACAAAAACCGATATAAAATTCCTCTTATACTGAAATAATGTACAAAGGGGAGCATTTGGGACAGTCTACCTAAAAGTGGACCACAACCACCATCATCTTGATCCCAAGGGTGCTACCTTGTAAATTTAGTTTCTTACACCACATTCTCTATTTTTTCATTGCTACTCCCCGGATTATTACCAGCAGTATTCAGAGTCATAACAGAGTAATTTTTAATTCCTTGCTGTTTGGATTTCAGCCAGATGCAGCCTTTCTGATGGTCTGTTCATGACATTTTCCTGGTGGAGGATGCCCTGGGCAGACATAGGGTGGGGGTGTCTGCCAGAGAGGTGATGGATTGGCCGTGTCTTTGTAGGGCTGTACCTGCTGTGTCAGAGCTGAGTCAATGTCTGGGTGACCTGTCAGGAACACATTCCTCCACTTCAGTGTCTCTTCATCCCACTGGGGGTCCTGTCTAAGGACCACCACTCTTTCCTTGAGCAGAGGTAGCAGCCACTAACAGACTGGGATAAATTTTCTGTCCTGCCTGGTCCTTTATGCTGCCCTCAGCTCCACCTGGCCATTGGGTAGGTGAGATCTGGTCCATGATAAAACTGTGCTCAGACCTTCTAGAACTTCTCCTGGCAACGCTGACAGCTCAGCCTGATTGCTGCCACTGCTGCCAGGCTCTGGGAAGAGGGGGAGAGGTGGGGCTAGAACCAAGCCAAAGCTGTTAGGCTCAGCCTCAGGGCCATGAGAACCAGGCTGTGTTCTCCTGACACAGACTGGGAGGTCACAGTGGTCTCCTATCAGGAGGGAATAATTATCTGGGCTACAGGATATTAAACTGAGGGAATCCCAGAGTCTCGAGGAGAACACACCTGAATTTGAATGATTTGATTCTTATTCTGATTTCTTGCTCCCCTTTCTGTTATTTATGAGGAAAAATAGTTTTATTCATTTACAAAAAGCAAGGAGTCATTAGTGTGCTGATTATACAGTTTGACTTTTGAATCAGTAACAAAGCCTAACCCAAAATCATGAGCCAGGTCTTAGAACCCTTCAGAACAAGCTTAAAAATCCTAAGAATATTTTGCAAAATATACCAAACAGCTCTCCTTCTTGGCTTTTCTGTTTTTAAACTGCCTGATACAAATATTTCACCTTTCATCTCCATCATATGTGCTAAAAATAATGTTTAAGAATAATCTTTTCCCTTCTAAGGCATGTAGAGCTTTAGAAAAAAAAAATGTAGCAGGTATTAGGGAGCTTGCAACAAACACAGCTGTTTGCACAGTGTCAGGGATTTTTTTTTTCCTAAGAGTTTGAAGATGTCCCAACTTTATGGCTGCAGACACTTCGAAGTGGTGTTGCTCACCTTCTTTTTTTTCATCTTTACCCTCTCCTTTTCTCAGGAATCTTTGCAGCTAGATCTATTGGAAACATCACAGAGTTAGACAACATGCTCCTGGTCTTTGCAGCTTGTGTACAGCAGCACTTTGGTTTAGTGTTTTCAGATCTCCACCCATCAGTTCTCCTAACTTTCTCCTCACTACAAATCTTGGCATTTTTGTGGAAAAGATTGCAATAGTTGCTTGAAGTGAGAAGCAGAAATTAACAGCATCATCATCTGGTGCTGACAATTAGCATCTCTTCAGATGTATTCAGAAGTTGTAAGTGGGACTCAGAAAAGATACAGCTTTTGCTTCTGTCATGGAAATCTACCCACCCTAGACTCTTGATAGCATTTTCAGAGTTTTTCTCTTATTAGGGGTATGCATTTTTAAATGATTTTATCCCATGCAGGGAAGTCCCAAGACCTTTGACAAGAAAATGGCTTTCAGCCTCACATTAATGCCTCGTTACAGAGTCCTCCTCCCAGCAGAGGCAATGCTGGCCACTGCTCTCTTCCTCAGGTTTTTGGAGTGCTCCTGGGCTGCAGATGAGTGGGGCAGATGCTTGCCTCGGAGATTACTCCCTTCTTTCACATCAGTTGCTCACAGTTGTAAAGGGGGTACAGCCAGTGTTGCCAAAGGCTTGGGACTACAGACTGTGTAGAGACCAGCTTTACTGTTTGCCCGTGTCAATATAAGCACCAGAGAGAGATTAATGCTGTAATATTTCAGGGCAAAATTAATTAGACAATCATACAAATATTACAGGAAAGCCGCTCCTCACAGCATTTCCAGGTTGAAGACATTAGCTAGGGAGACACCCCGACCTTCCAGATGTATTTTCTGGAAAACCGCAAGGCTTTAACCAGCAGTTCAAAGTAGGGTTGTTCCTGGCGGCCGCGGGGATGCTGCTGCTGGATTGCAGGAATCCCGCAGCCGAGGCTGCCTTTGGAGAAGCGCTGCTGTCGCATCCTTTCCAAGGCAGCCTTTTATTAGTCAGCAATAGATGGCGCTCAGTTTCCACCTGTCCCACGCCGTCAGGCAGAAAATGTATTTGAAGTAATTAGGGCTGCGAGATAACACTTAAAAGGGTTACTGCTGAAGTTGATGAAAGTGTGTGGGCATGGAGAGGCAGGAGCGCCAAGATGCTTCACCAGCTGGAGAAGTCTTAGGTGAGATAGTCTGGCTGCCAGAACAGGCTGCCAAGATAGTCAGAGGGAAGGAGCCAGGAACTGGAGAACGATTTGCAAATTCTTGAGAACAGCTATCGCGATCCCCGAGCTGGCTGGGTCAGGTAATGCCTGTCATTATCAACGACTGAGGATCCCAGGCCAGACACGTTAAAATTCCGCTCGGGATTCTCAGTGGAGTTGGTGGTTTGTCGCAAAGCCCCCTGGTGCCGGATGAAGCCGCTCCCCAGCTCGGGGCAGTGCTGGGGCTGGGCTGGCAGAACCGAGAAGGTGAGTTCAGCAGCTCTGTGACAGTCCTGCTGGCCCGTCACCTCACGGCTCCTGGCACTTACACAGGCAGAAGGGACAAAAGAGGCTTCCCTACAGAATTTTGTGCTCATTTTTGGTGGCAGCAGGGAGCCCCTTCGCAGAGCAGGGCTCAGAGCTTGCAGTTGTCGTTGCACTGTCTTTTTCTTCTGTGTGATAGCTCAGCAGCCCGAAGGTGACGGGCACAGGTGAGGAAAAGGAGAGGAGCAGCTTATTGCAATAGCAAACCACTCTTGTGCATGCTGTGGAAATTATATTCATGAGAGGAGAGGCTGTCCTGCTGGGAGCCAGAGCACAGCTGGTGCCATATGGCCTTCCCTATCCTGCTCTGATAGCTATTCTCACCTGGCCACTCGGAGCAGCTGCCCGCAGCCCCTCATGGATTCCTGCATGCTGTGCATCTGCCCTCATGCAGGATCATGCCTGCTTTTTAAGGTGCAGGCATGGAGTTACTTAGAAGGATGTGGAGTGTGTCTGCCATCATTAGCTGGGGGGTGTACCACATGCTAGGCAGTCCTGGGTACCACTAGCCCTCAAACGCTTTGCAAAAATCAGATATATCATGAAAACCTTTGACAAACTGGTTTTCTTAAATGGTTTCCTTCCCCCAACACACCTAAACATACCTTGCAGGGCTCTTTTTTTTTTTTTCCATCATGGAAAAATCTGTTTCTGCATTTCCCAGAAGGCTTCTCCTCAGAGCTGTTTTGCATAATGGAGTGAGCTAAGTCAGGGTGTTTTGTGGATGATGGCTGCACTGTGCATGCTTTGCAGTACACTGGCTTCTTTATTAGGTGGGCAGGAGCTGGCACTGCAGGAGTCAACACAGGCAAGGGTGTGCAAAAAGAAAAGGAATAGCCCAAAAAATGAAATCCTGACCAAGGATGTGAAAGAGGCATGGGAGATATAGAAACACGCAGTCAAAGCGAGGAACGCAGCAAATTTTGCTCGGAGACACACCATTTGACAGTTAAAAGCAAAATGGGAATCTTGTATTAACTTTGCAAAATCATCAAAACTTGTCAGATGTGACCCTGGGCTGCTCATCAGGAAGAACCAGACTGTGACTTGCCTTGTCTGAGGAAAGGCATACAGGTTTGTGAGGCTCATCTGGACTCTCAGCCCTGCATCCTCCAAGCCAACTGAATATTGCAGGAGTTAATAACCCTTCTTCTGAACAAAGCCCAGCGTTTTGGAATAAGACCGTTCACTAGTTTGTGAATTAAAGCATTAAGCATTAAAGCAAATTTTGTGCTTGAAATGTGTAGCCTCAAGGTTTAAATGAAGAAGCTCTTTTGTCCCTCTCCTTATCTCTTGTCCTTTGATAGTGCCTTTCTGCAAGGAATTCAGTTCTCTCTCCCTGTTTCTCCAGCAGAACTCATCCTTACAGCAGTGGTGAGAAAACGATTGTTCAAAGATCTAATTAGAGGTGCTGAGGTTATTATTATTACTGCTGTTACTACTACTACTGCTGCTGTAATGGTATCTCTCTGCAGTACTTTGCAAAAGAAAATATTGCCACAGATTGAAGTTAAAGAGAGTTAAAGGAGTCCTCCTGCCACCCACCCTCTGTTTCCTACTTGTGCTTGCAAAGCTGTCTTCTAGCAACACTCAGAAAGGGCCGCCTGTCTTTTTTGGCAAAGGCTTAAAAGCCCCAATGCCAAAGGCAGTTAAAGGCTCTTCGGGGCAGAGCTGTGTTTGTAAAGACCCCAGGAAGGCTGTGGTGCTTCTCTGAGGTTGTAAGACTTGTCTGATGTTAAATGTAGGCCACTGCACATCATTTGCCGGCCTGTGGTTTCGGGAGCGGTGCTGCAGGGTTTGGGAATGCTCCTCTTGGGGCTGGCAGCCCGTGCTGTTCTGACAGGGAAAGAGGTGGCTGCTGCTTTTGCATATCACCAGACAAAAGGTGGACAGAGCAGAGCCTCAGACCCATAAATCTGGTGTAATTAAAACGTTGAATATTAATTGTTAGAAGTACTCAGAACAAAAAGGCTCTGAAAGAGATATTAAAAACAAAACAAACAGAGTTTTCAATTACTGCTAAATGAAGCAATAAATGCACGTAGAGTCAGTTATGTCTTTTAATTATTATTCTGAGCTTCTGCCTTATTAGTAATGTACGCTGGCTGGTGGGTGCAACAAGCTGCAGGAACCAGAAAGGATTCTCCAGTGTGCCCCTTCTTCCAGAAGGTGTTGCTATTATACAGCTCTGCTACAGACTCTGAGTCGTGCAGAAAGCACGGTGGAATAAAATGTGGTAAGGCTGGATAAAAAATGTAAACCATACTAAGTATATAGAATTCAGTCACAAGGATTTCTATTATGCAGGGAAAAGAGAGCCTTTAGTGTAGTATGTGTCCACAGTATAAATAGTTCGGCAAAATGTAAACACCAAATATTTCCACCAGAGTTCTTTGCAACCTCACATACAGTAGCTCTACTTTTCTTTTTCATTAAGGACTTCTTTTAATAAAGAGGCTTTTGTGGACTGAATTGGGAAAAATAGCAGCCACCTGTAACTTTTTTTAAACCTACCAGTACATACAGTACATCTATCAAAAGTGGAGGAATTTGAAACCTGCAGACTTTTTAAAGAAGCAAGTTCCACACATGATATAAAACAAATGCCATGTGTGCACCAAGCCAAGCAAATTAACAAAAGGGCAGGGGCACTTCCAATATTGCTTAAATAACTCAGGCTTAATAATGGGGTCTTTTCACACAAGCTCACAAAAGCTAAAATGTGTTTAAGAAGAAAAACATGCATTTTTATTGTATTGTGTGGCAAGAAACCTGATTTTTAAAATTATTATTATTATTTATTAAAAGCTATTAGCCCAAGCACATGAATTCTCTGTGGGGTTTTGGGGGGTGAATGTAGCACCTTGGTGCAGAGCTGTTCTCTGTGGATAAAGGGGAGAGATTGGTTTTCCTGGACCACTGAGTATTGCTGGTCTCTCAGAAGTATTCCAGGCATCACAGAAGTCTTCAGAGTGTTGCTTTGTTTGCTATCAGTGCTCAGGGAGAAGCCAAGTGTATGTGGGTGCAGAGAGGGATGCAGTGAGAGCCTGGTTTGTGGAGAAGCAGAATTTGTTCTGTCACTGTGAGAGCCAGGTTGGTGTCTTTGGATGCTCAGCAGTTCTGTGTGTCAAACTGTGAAATGTTCCCCAAGGTAGCACCTTTAGGTCGAGGCAAAAGGTGGACAGAGACTCAGACCCATAAATCTGGTGTAATAAATTCAGTGAATTTATTCTTCAGAGTTAGCAGGTCCCTTGTATTTCACAGCCCCAGATAAGTCACAGAACCCCAGCATGACCTTTCAGCCTCAGCTCTTGGTGGCTGGCGTGCTCGTGGTGAACTGTGGTGCTGCTATAAAGAGATCTGGAGTCACCAGGGTTTCCTTACAAAGGAAAAAAAGTATTTTTAACATGGTCATGCTAATGTTTTTCTGTTCAGTGGAGAGTGACAAAGACACAGGACAAAAAGATAACAAAAAATGACTAAGGCAGGAAATTTAAAACTACGTGTTAGTTGATATAAACAGTTCTTTGTATGGAACTGTTGGGCCCCTTCTTCATTGGCTTTGAATAAGCAACACAACATGTCACATTTTGCTTTTCCTGTTGTCCTGTTATCCTCCACTTAAACTTCTCCATTTCCTGTGGCCACATTAAAAGGTCTCACTCATAAAATATTTGTGATCCTTCCACATAAAAAACAAAGGATCTCTACCACAGATCCACTGGAGATGATTTTCTGTCCCCACGAGACAGAACTCTGTCTGAACACAACGTTTAAAAATCCTTTTGACTCCAGCCCTGTCTGGTTGTGTTCAGCCAGAGATTAAACACTGAGGTACTGCTGTGCCAGTGCTGTGCTTGCCAGGTATCTGGAGCTGTTGGTGGCTTGCTCTGTGTCTCAGGTGTTACTGAGGCTTCTGCACCAACTGCTCAAATGCAATTGGCATTCAAGACATTCCAGAAATGCTCCAGAAACTCTCCAGGTGACATTTTGCCAAAGCCAGGGGCCAAAGGTGTGAACAAGAGCCACCTGCACCCGCCAGAGACTGTCACATGAGCAAACAGCTAGGCTTTATGTCCCTTTGTGCTTCCCAAGGTTTTCCCTCTAGTTAAAACTGCTTTGCAATCATTAACAAGTAACTTCAAATTTCAAGATTTTTGTTCCCTTTGGAAAACAGAGATATGTCAGGGAAACTGAGATGACCAAGAATCACAAAGTCATACCAAGGATGTGAATAGAAATTATTTCCCAGTTCCCCTTTTTCCAGCCATGGGTTTTTTTGTTCTAATTTATTCTTAGTGATCTCCTATTGTCTTGCCATGAAATTAGAGCTTTTTGAGACTGAGGGCATCACCTTTCTTTTTGCCTGTTAGGCCTCGCTAATTGCTCCCTGCAGGGACATAATGAGTGTCATGAGCATTGCTGTTGGGTTGGACTTTAGCTGTTTGGCTGTGTGATTTTCAGTGCACTTGAATTAGAGCCTGAACCTAGATTCAGCTTTGAATGCAACAGTTCTCATGTACAGCCAGGTCACCACCAGCTGAGTGATGCAGCTGGGATGCTGAGGCCTGATGCTGCTGCAATTCCCATTTTTCTGGTCATTTTGGAAAGATGTGTCTCCATGAATAGGCCACCAGCTTACCTGGAGTGCAGCTGTTAAGGCTGCTCTCTGCTATCGTACTAAAAAGAGGCTTCTCTTTATTCAGTATTTTTGATGTACAAATTGCATCATGATATATCTGACATATATCTGGAATCTGAATAATTTAGTGTACTATATGTGTCTGCACATCAGCCAATGTAGCTAAGCTGGTGCCCCTGCAGCTGGTTGAAATTTGGTTGTTTTTTCCACATGTACTTATGGTTTTTTAATCACTTTTTAAAACAAACAAACAGAATTTAGTTTTAACCGAGAAATAAGTTTCCCTCAGCCTCTTACCACATTCTTGAATAAAGAAAGAAAAAAGAAATTAAAAGGAAAAGGAGGAAATCCAACAGCTGAAAAAATTTGCTTTAAACTGAAGGCTCTTTAAAGAGCCAAACAGTTATTTGTAAAATGCTCTGATTTTTAAAGAAAAAAAAAAAAGTTGTTTTTTTAGAATAAAAAACCAGCCTTCAGGGTGAATCATTGCAAGCAGCTTTCCTCCACTGCTATCCACACTGGTGCTGGTTTGCCTGACCTGGCTCTGCATTACCTGCCTGCCTGGAGAGGCGAGGGGCAGCTTTGGATCAAACAGGGGTTACTGGCACTTTGTGACAGTCATTTTCCAAAGCAGGCTGAGTATTTCCAAGTCCTCTTCTGGGCAACTGAGTCACTGGATCAGTCAGATTCCATAACAAATCCTGATCTACCTGTAGCAATAAAAATGAGCCCTCTTGAGCCGCCCAGGAATGGAGCAACCCTTGATGTCCAGTTTGAGCAGCACAGGAGGAGGAGGCTGCTGTAGGAGCCACAGGAAAACAGCTGCATCACACAGGGATATTTCGGTGTGTCCTGTGCAAGGAAGGGCAGGCCACGCCGTAGTCATCAAGCTGCAGTCTGGAAGGTTTTGTTTCATTCAGTGGTCAGACTGAACCTGGTGTGTCCTGGTGCCAGCCTCAGTCTGCTGGTCACTCACCGAGACTCTGTGGGTTTTTTAGGCAATCTGGATTTTAAGGGGGCAGTTTCAAACATAACCCTCACAGACAGCAGGTGAGACCCACGTCGCTCTCCGTCCCTAGGCCTCCGCCCCTGCGGCACCTGTAGCGGGGCCCAGGCAAGAGGCAGCTCCTGCTGTGGCCCTCCCTGTCCCATGCTGACCATGGGAGCCTCTTCTGTGGGAGGCAGGGAAGCCAGGAAAGCCAGGGGGAAATTCAGCTATCATTTTCAAGAACCAGACAAACGTTGCTGGGGAAATGGCCCGTGCGTGGTTTGCTGGCTGGGTTCAGCAGCAGGAGAGCCTGCAGTTAATCAGCCCTGCCTTTGCCACGAGGTTTCACAGCAGCTGGAGCCACATCCCAGAGGAGGAGGCACAGATGATTCAGCTGCTGGACAGACAAGGAATTAACACAATAATATTAAGCAAGGAATATCACCATGAGCTCCTACTTCTTTGCCCTCTTCCTTTCCTCCCCTTGTGCAGAGCTGTATTAAAAACAGATCTTGGCTGGCGCTTCAGAGAGGAACACTTGCCACGGGGAGCTGGGAGTAGTGTCAGGGCTTCCTCTGGCCAGGGCACAGCTGGGAAGGGGGCAGCAGAGCCTGCTCTGCCGTGCTGGGTGCTCGTGCATGGCCAGGAGCCCTTGCCACCTGCGGCTCTTTGGCAAGCTAGGCTGGAGCGGCCGGTGGCAGTGTTTCTGAGGGAAGGCTGGGGGCAGCCCCAGCAGCAGTGGGCATCTGCTCCTGCCCGCCCTGAGGGCAGAGGAGAAGGGCTGGGGGCACGCTGGGCAGCTCAGGATGGGCAGGTGTGCCACAGCATCCCTTCATCCCAGAGGGGAGAAAGCCTTCCTGTGCCTGGGGAGAGCCCTGAGGGAAGTGGCTCCTGCCCTTCTGTCCCAGCCCCTGGCCCTTCATAAGCAACGGCTGAAGTCTGCTCAAGGCCCAAACAGTGTTAGTGGGAAGCTGAAAATCATGGGAGTGCACAGCTCCTTCACTGGCTTGCAGGATCTCAGTGCACCAGGGATCCAGACTGCTCTTTGACCATGGAAAACTTCTTTGGCTGGTAAATAAAGAATATCTCAAGGTATCTGCTTAGGGAAAAGGCACAAGAGGGACACCTGGCATTCCTGCACTTTCCTGCTCAGTCCTGACAAGTAAACAACTGATGAAGTACCCGAATATTGTCTGCCCTTACGTGACCCGAGGTGGTCAAAGGGAAGGGGGTTGCAGTTGTCATCCAATTAAAAGTGCCCAGGCAGCACTCAGATGAAATCCTATGCTGGATATGATCTGCATTTTCATAGATCAGCCCACCATGTCAGCCAAGAGTGAGATGCTGGACCTTTGAAGGACATGCATTATCCCCCACAGCTGAAAGGAAATGATTTGGGATTGTAGTTGCCCTTCACTATTGCTCAGTATTATTTAATACTCCCATTTCAGCAGTGCCCTGAGGCTTTGATTGAGAGCTGGCAATGAACTGGAGTGCAGTCACCCTGCTCTTGCTCTTACTGCAGTTGTACCCTGTCACTGGAGGAATCACCTGCCCTTCAGACACTCTCCTCTCCTCCCCAGCCAGCATGCAGGAATGTTGTCAGCTTGCCCTCTGAGGAGTGAGCTCTGCTTGCTAGATGTTTATGCATTGCCTCTCAGATATCAGCCACAGTATTTATTTTTGATTTGTATGTGCTTCTGGAGATGCAAAATGCTGAGCATATGCTGACTGGTATGGGTGGCAGAAGGTAGATGGGGAAAATAATATTGTTCTGTATCTAGAACTTCACAAATTTTAAAAGCTGCTACACGTTCTTTACATTTTAGTCTTGTTCTGTAATGCCATTAGTAATAGATGTATATCTTGGAACTTACTACATCACTTCAGTTTGCTCTCCTTGTCCCATCCACGAGGTTTATTATGTTTTAGAGTTGTCACAGCCATTTGATCTTGGGGTGATATGTCCCAAACCTTGATCCTTTACCCAGTCAGTGCCCTGGTAGAATGTGGGTAGCAATAATCCAAGTGACCTCATGCAATTTCCATAAAAACTTTGCTTAATCCAGTCAGCAAAAAAAACCCCCCAAAAACACAAACAAATAAACCCCATAGAAATAATCAGAAATCATTTTAAAAGAAGAAAAATACACCAATACCTGTGCCATATCAACTAGTGAATGCTATTCTAGTGCAGCTCTCTAGTCTTCACACTTAAATATTCAAAAGGATTGATCTTTCTACCACTAAAGATAAACACAGGTTACTCAGTGTCCCTAGGAATACATGGGTCCTCTCTAACAAGTAGCATTAAAAAATCTGAAAAAAAGAAAATCTTATAGAAGTATCTATATTAAGGAAAGTGGGGAAATTTGGATGTACAGGATAAAGAGCCTGAACAAGAAAACAACAAAGGAGATTGGGAGTATCAATTGTAAATTGTAAAGTCTTAATTTATTCTAAGAGATAAATAACTGGGGCTTTTATAATTGTTTGCTCACTCCTAACAAAAATAACTCTTGTGCAGAAGCCTGCTGGATTTGTAAAAATGGTTTGTTTCATTTACAAAGCATTTGTGAAGCATATGATCACCGTGGAATTATAATGCTTACAAACACCACCTGTTGAGGAAACTAAGTGTTAATATTTCCTAATTTCACGGGGAGAAATGGAGAATGAGGAGATTAGTCTCAGACTAGATTCTGAAAACTAAGCATTTCTGCTTCCTGTGCCATTGTCTGCAGGCACTGGTCCATGGAATGGAGATGTCCTTTCCACCACAGGAAATGCAGGATGCAAAGAGGCTTCCAGACAAGTCCTTGATGACAGCTCAAAGAAAAGATCTGCAGATGCTGTAAGCAGTAAGTACTGACACATCCAGTATTTGCCATATTTTGCTTTGCTCATATATATTGATTCAATCTCATAAATTCATGTGATTTGTCAATACACCACGTTGACCATTTTTAGTTTCTTAATTCACCAGAAGAGTGTGGGATCTTGACAACCCAGGTACTTGACAACACAGGAACTCTTTCTCCCTGGTGGTTTTTTTCCCCTCACAGGTTGTATATTAAAGCTAACAAAATTGTTGAAAACTGTTTTGCAACTCAAGAAGCCAAACAGTTAATTGAATTATGCAGCCAAAGGTCTTCTTCCTTGCCTTGCATTTTAGTTAGCAACTTAAAACTGCTGTGAGTATGTGGACAGCTCTGATCCTGTAATATTTAGATGCTTACTTTGTTCTAAGGGATTGTTCAGTGTGCAATGTGATGAAAAATCTGATTTCTTGTCTTCTCTGAGCTAGGATAGGTGCTTGATGGTTCTCCCCTCCCCTGGTAATAATTTAGAGTGACTAGTTTAGCTGAGTATGTTTGAATCAAAATTAGCATGCAAATAACTATCTGTTAAGTTAGATGTCCATGATTTCTTTTCAATGGTTAATGTTGGAACAAATAGTATCCCATATTGGTTCTGTAATTAAGATATGCATATGTTGGCTCCAAAGATCCCTAATTACATCTGCTTTGGGGATGCTGTTAGAGAGAAGATAATTCTATACAGTTGCTGCAAAGACAGTAGAGGAGCTTAATCTGAAATACAGGGAAAGTTTAGAATAGTAACTTTGGACCTCCATTTATCTTGTGAGCTCTCATCCACAGGAATTACTGCAAGTGTGCTTTATCCTACATGTTCTATTTAAAAAACGATAGATATTTATATTTTGGATGTAGCTTTTCTACTCTGGGCTTCCTCTTCTTGATTAAATCAGTGACAGAACTCCCATAGATTTTAATGGCGTGGTCTCAAGATATATAATGGATAATAATGGATACTAGTCTGGCTGAAAATGGCTTTCATTATGTAGTTTCTGTCATCCAAAGACTCCTGAAGCATCCCATGAGCCAAGGTCAGCACCACGAGGGATTCTTAAGACCAAGCATACAACTTTGTCAAAACGGATGTGTGGGTGTGCCAGTGAAAATCTCCCACAGAGGATTTTTGTTGATGGGATGCGTGTTGATGCCCTTTGTGTTGGTCGGGATGTCAGAACACAGGGACCAAGGAGCACAGGGATAAAAAGACAGCATTCCATGGAGCTTCCAGCCCCAGAGGCTTGTGGCAGGCTGCAGAAAAAGAGCAGTGGCGAGCTGGGTTAGACACACCAAGACAAAATGGCTACAGGCTGCCTTAAAGAGTCACTTTAAAATTATCCCTGGGGGGATGCTGCCTGGTGTTGTGGGCAGGACTGGAAGGGATGCTTCCCGTCTGCGTGCTGGCAGTCTTGCAAACAGCAAGAGTTAAACATTAACAGTCTGAGGACAAGGCAAAATACACTCCCTGTCTGTAAATGAAAAAGTACTGCTTCAAACTCAGCCAAATCTGGCTGCTCCCTTGTCCCCCACAACCACCACCATAATTACAGCAGCTGATTTTCCTCACACCCACCTCAGAGATTTCTGGGGGTTTTGGCCAGGTTTGCATCCCCATATGATTCAGCCTACTTTTACTTATGTTTAGCTCATTGTGTAATAAGTGAGGCTTACATAAGCTAGGGACTGTGGCTCCAGCTCCACAAACCTTCATCAAAAATAGGAGTTTGGAAGCAGAATAACAACTCGTGTAATTTTTTCCTTTAGCGCCGATACAGAACCAACCGTCTTTGGACTAAATGCTCAGCTCTTTCAAATCTGTGCAGAATCATTAATTCCTGCTCAACTAAGCTAATTTACACCTTGCTGAAGGTCTGGTTTTCATCAATAAGCGTCCCAGTGTTGAGATCCTGACAGTAACGAGTCAGAAAGAACAGGGATGGAATTTTGACACATAAAATTCACGGGGAATTTTCTCATTACCACCAGATAAACCCTCACCTTACCCCAGAACAACCAGCTATTCAAAGTAAAAGACAGACCCTGCTGTGTATCTCTGTTCCTGTCCTGAAACTGTTCCCACTAGAACAGCCAGCAGTTCCTGCTCCAATTCATTTTATCTGGAAAAGGTAAATAGAAACCGCCAGCTCCTCACAAGAAGAGGTTTGAGTGTCTTAGTGAACTGATACAAACTGCAATCAGTGAGCTGCACATGCATGGAACATTTCCACAGGCTGCAGACCATAATAAGATTAACTGTGTTTCTCTAGCACCTTAGCAGCCTAGGATGTGTTTCCTTGCAATAGGTATTGCAAAAATACAGAGTAGGAAAGCTTATGACTAAGCCAATGCTGCCTACAGGATACCTGCTAGCCTGGATGATGCTTTCTAAAGATTAAAATAACTCCACTGGTGTCTTTAGGAGTGGTATTGCTTCTAAAATAGATATATCTGTACTTTCAGTTGAGTCTACAATCGCTGCCAGGTTGGTGTAGACCCAGGATTGTGCTGCTGAAGTCAATAATTATGCTGCAGTGGAGACCAGTCTCTGGTCTGGAATTTTAAAACACGTGTGTTCTTGTAAATGCAGTGGGTTTCACTTCATGGAAAGAAATTGATAAAAGCATGGCTTGTAATGAAGGAGTTAACAAGGACAGGCCCAAAAGGGCTGAGCTACAACCCAGGCAGTTTCTGTATTTAAGGATTTGTTTTTTCAGTGTCTCTGCACCTTCAAGTTTTTGTTGTTTATTTTGGGTTTTTTTTTCCCTTTTGCTTTTACAATTTCATCTTTTCCATAATGGGACAAACACAAAGCCTTGGTTGGAAATCTCCCCCTAGCCTGTTGCAATATTTATAAAGCTGTGCTTTTTAAACATGCTGCGAGATGGGTTTAGTAAAACAAAAGGCATTATAATTTATTGTTCCAAGATTATTGATTCAATAAATTAACAATAATTTCCATGGAGGGTAGGAGCTCTGGCACGATAAAAATTTATTTATCTGCACTTTAACTAGCATTGATTAGAGTATTCAAATTGTCCCAGTGCTATATAATTGCTCTTTATAGGTGGAATGTCCTCTGCTGTGCAGGAGACAGTAAAATAAACATTCAGCTAGAAGTGACAATGGCTCTTTTAAAAGCCAGGTTCTTTTTTTTTTTTTTTTTAATTTTGTAAGAGGGAAAAAAGAGTTTGTGTAATGTTTTACAAACACAGCCAGCTTTGGCCAAACTACCTTGCAACATTGCAGGGACAGACAAGCAAAAGATTACTAAAGGTTGCTATTCCTGAGAGGCACAAGGCATAACCACAGCAGTTATATCTTTACACTTGACCATATCCAAACGAGGAAGCCTTTTCCTGCTGCTGTTTTAAAGAGCCATTCTGTGTTGCACTGTAGTGCCAGGTGGAATTTTTTGTTGCACGTGTTTTTCCCTTTCTCCCTTTTGTTTCCAAAGTGCCTGCTGAACCTGTTCAAGGTAACTCTGAAGCTATTGTAGATATGTTAGTACTTCAATCACAACAAGCCATACTTCCTGATTCACATTCACCAGGCAGGGTTGCTCAGAAAGGAACATTTTGCCACTGTGGAGAACAATAGCTGATTTAGTTCACAAGCAATTGGGTTTTTCTTATGTAAAATACTTAAGACAGATTTTTCAGACATGGAGTTCTGACAGGTCTATCTTCTGATACTTGTGATAGCCCTGCTTTTATTTTACAGCTCTGTTGATGGAAAAGATTAACAGCACTTTTTTCCTCTTTTGGCTTTAATAAAACATCCAACTGCTAAAAATGTCACTTAGAACCACGAGCTTGCAATAATGAAAACAAATTATGCATCTTAGTAACCCAAGGTGGATGATTAATGCAGGCTTTAAATGATTGTTTGTGTTAAATTGTTTCTCCAAATGCAATTCAGGAATTTGAAGTTGTCAGATTAACTGCTGTATTTACTGGTCTGTTTGATTAGGTGAGCATAGTTTTATATTCCCTCTTGGAGACCTAAATAGCAACCATTTCCTACCAAAACAGCACACAAAACAAAGGCCCCATTCAGAGGACTATTCAGAGTGGGCAATGCTCTGTAGCCCTTTGTATCCTGAAACAACACGGTTACTGAAGTGCCTCTAAAAGGTGCAACAAATTTTAACAAGAAAATAATAATGGCCATTATAATAAGAGTTGGAATATTATGGTTTTTTTTTTTTCTAGAAGTAAATATATTCCATCATCAATTAATGGATTAATTTCATTAATGAGCTTAAAGACATCTCTCAGAGTCCTTTATGATTAATACTGTAAAATTGGGTTTAATGAATGCTTCTAAAAGGATGGCTAATTTTCATTTGAAACTGTAATCCACACTGCCAGAGTTTGTCCAATCTGGATGCTTTTCATGAACATCCATGGAGTTGAATTTTAATAACTACTCATAGGAAATGGGTTCTAGGCTTGGACATTCCAATTTTTTAACCAAAGTGAATTTTAATTTCTTCTTCTTTGGGACTTTTGCACCAGAAACTTGTTCATCAGAGACAGTCAGGGTACAGGAATAATGTCATGTGTGTTCTTTCTCTTTTTACATTCAACAAGTGTGCAATAAGCACAGCTTGAACTTTGATCATCACAGTTCAAACATCAAAACAAATGAAGTGTTTACAGTAGGTTTTGATTAAAATTGCATAGTGTCTTTCTACGTCCAGATTAGATACTAAGAATTTTTCTCCTAGTTTGATGATAAGTGGTTTATGCACCTTTCACGAGCAGCTGGCTACCAGCTTTGCTGGGACAGTGGAAAAACACTGAGGAATAATAAATATTATTAATAACTTCTTGGTATTTCTGGGCAAAGCCAACCTGATTGCCACATCATTCCTGAGAAGGGAGGGAAATCAGAGGACACAACATCCTTCACCTTCTCTTGACGCAATTTCTTTTGTTCCTTTTGTTTGAGGCAGGGTAGGGACCCAGATATCTGACCCACTGCAGGGTTTCTGCTCGTATTTCTTTGGGATTATCCTTTCTAGAGAAATGGGGTCCCTTCCTCATTCCTATGGACATGGTTAGAGTAATGCAACATGTGCAACATGAGATTTAGAGAGGTCAGCAAATATCTGCCTTCAGATATTTTGGGGGAATCAAATCCCAATCATGGGATGAATTCCAGTGAAATTCAGAGAGATTGTTAAGCTTTTCCAGCTCAGGAAGCCATAAAGTCTTTAGCAGTACTGAATCCAAAGCATCCTTGGTAAGAAGACAGCAATTTCATTTCACTTCACTCATCCTCATGGAGAGATCCATGATGTTCTGGCTGGTTAGCCAGCAGGTACAAAACAATTGTGCCTCTAGGAAGGTTTTGTGTCTCTGTGCCCTGGATTGCTAAAGCCATATTAAAGCAGCAGAAAACTGGAAAAATCTACTAAATGAGTTCCTGGCTATGAGGACACAGGCTCCTTCTCCATAGATCTTTGAGTTATAGAGTTAGAGCTCTTCAGAGGATGCCTCTGCATTCTCCTTTCGAGGATCTCAAGTGAATTATGTTGGATGGCTGCCAAAAATGGGTGTACTGCTTCCCAGCCCCTGGCAGCAAGGAGACTCAGCTGGGATGCTGACTGCATCACCAGGAGTGACACAAGGATGGTACAACCAGAGCTGCAAGAGTTGGAAAACTTCTTCCTGGAGAACATCCACAGGGTTCTCAGAGATGTCACGGCCAGTGTAGGGAATGGGACACTCAGAGAGAAACTCTTACACTGAAACTGGTGATGTGATTTGGTGTGGTGCTGCTGTGACCATCCCAAGTGCCAGACTGCAAAGGTGTAAGCAAAGGGAGGAGCTGCCTTCAGCCAGCAGGAATGGCAGAACCCTGGGGAAAAATCAGGAATTTATTCATTACATTTCTTATATTTCAGTTAGGAATTTACAGCTCATATTCCTAACGAAGAGAGGAGTGTATTTCAGAAAGTGGTAAACAATTTCTCCTCCTTTCCTGCAGTGCTTAGGGGAAGATACTTGCATCAGCCACATAGAGAAAAGCAGCTTGGGAAGCTGGACTGTGCTTTTAGTTTGAAGGGAATGTGGATTGTAGGAAACTGTGCTCTGGTGTTGCCTTCTGCTATTTACATTGAAGTCAAAGTATTTCAGCTCAGTTGTGTTGCTAGAAGTGCTCCAAGCTGAGCAGCTGGACATCAGCTTCCATAAAAACCTGCCTTGGTCCCTGGAGTTCTCTCCTCTGGGGTTGGATCCACTCTCTGGCTGAGCTTGCAAAGTCTGCCTGAGTTTGCCTTTAAAGATGACCCTCATCCACCTTCTTTTACGTAGCAGTTTACTTACTAGCACATTTGTTTCCCCTTCCTTCTCCACAATTGATTATTACAAGTAAAGCTTGGCCCTTACAGGGGGACCAGATCCTAACTCTCCACTTTGTTAAAGAACTTCCTGGCTGCAAAACTTCAACTACTGAAAATGCCTTTCTCTGGCAAAGCAAAACAAATCCTGTCACACTGAAGACACTCAATTTCTGAAGGCTGTTCCACTAGAGCAGCCACCTCTGACCAGAGCACTCAAATGATGTCCAAAGGCAGGTGGAACAACTCTGCAAATAGGAAGCAAAAGTTGCACGGCCAAAGTGCAATTACGCTGTTTTGATTGTATTAACAGATTTATATTTTACGTTGGATATTGTATTGGGTTTGCCTGGCAAGGGTTAGGTAGCAGGGGGCTACACAAGTGGCTTCCAGGAGAAGCTGCTGAAGTTTCACCCTTGTCTGATGCGGGCAATGCCAGCTGGTGAGGCCAAGATGCTCAGGAACAGGGGTAGCATTGCCCTACTCTGGTTTGATTGGCAATAGATTAAGCTTATTTCCCTAAGCCAAGTCTGTTTTTCCAGTGGCAGTAATTGGTGAGTGATCTTGCCCTGCCTTTATCTCGACCCATGAACTTTTTGTTGTATTTTTTCTCCCCTGTCCTGCTGAGTAGTGGCTTTGGTGGATACCTGGATCCAGCCAGGGTCCACCCCTCCTATATATCGAAGCATTCAAAATGACATAAGGACTAAAGGATTTAAAACCCCTAAAGACACGTGTTATACACTGCGGTTTTTCAGTTCATTTCTCTCTCTCTTTTGGGTATCTCTGACAGGACTAAGGGCCAGGAAAGATGTCAGGCTCTAGGTCACAGGTGACACATATCTTCAATATCAGAGCTTGAGCCTGAATGCTCAGTGAGACCCACTGAAGTTCAGTGCTCAGCTTCTGCTGAGTGTCACCATATTTTGGGAGCTAATTTCCTTTGAAAATCCCAGCACGAAGGAACATCAAAGAGCAATGACTGAACATCATATTCTTGTGAAATGAAAGAAGCAGGGAATGTACAGTGGAGGTTTTTTTTGCTTTTATTTCTGCAAGGCTCCATTAACAGTAGAAAACACAGGGAAAAGTGGAATCTAGTATAGGCAACCTCAAAATATTTGTGGCTAAAATACTCAAAGCCTTTTTGTTTTAACAAAGTTCAGATTCTTCTTAAGGAAGTATCATGCTAATAAAAATGTTGGCTAGCCAAAAAATAGGTCTTCTAACACAGAAGTAACAACAAAAGTATTTTGGCCAGCTAAAGATGTACAATTGTACATGAGGCAGGGCCAGGGGACTGAGTTGTTCCTAGCACTGAAATGGAAGGGATGATACCTTTCTCTGAAGATGTTAGTTGCACTGGCAGCTAGAAGAGAAGATCCTACAACTGGGTACTGTGCCCCTCACAGAAGATAAAAGTTAAGGCAATTTGTGTTGGTGACAGGGCCTTGAGGCTGCCTGCTCAGAGTCCTTCCCCTCTGCCCATGGCCCAGTGATGCCACAGCAGGTCCAGTCTCCAGCTCCCCACAGCCTGCCCTGCCCAGCTGTGGGTCCATCCCACACTGAAAATGCTGTCTGTGGCAGCCACATACAGCACACAAATAACTCAGCTACCAGCAGCTAGCAATATACAGGCTGCTTTAGGCCGTGCTTAATTTTTTTTTTTAAATCTATTATTGAGAATTTTTTTATGAAAAGAAATATTTCCATTGTCTTTAGTCTGCTTCCACTGCCTGAAGAGAGATTTTTTTTTTTTTCCCCTTTCAGTTCATGGGATCAAAGGCAGGTCAGGATTGAGCATTTTGAGATCTTGTCCAGTGCTGTTGTAAGTCAAAAGCACTTGATACAGAAATCACTAAGGGTCTGTTTCCACTGAAGTACAAACAAGTGTATTGCCCCTAATATGAGTCCTGCTGACACAAAAACCTCCTCAACTATTAATATGAGTTGTCTGGCTTGTTGTGGAAAGGAGGGGGAATTTGCTGTGGTTCACACACCTCAGCTGTTGCTAACCCTGCAGCAACTCAAGTACTATTTTTCAGCATGGCTTTTCTCACTTAAGCTGCACTCACTTCTCCCTAGCTGTAGAAGTGGGTAGGCAAATGGAGCTAATTCTGTAGCAAATGTATAGCGAGAGATGGTTAATTTTACTGAATTATTTTACACCACAGCATGCTGAATTATAGCTCATGTGGCATGAGACCAGGTTTATACATTTTTTCTTAAAATTTTAGAGTAAAAAAACCCCAACCCTTTGTGCAGAGCTATATTGGAGTTTGGGAGGAGAATTACCCTGAAGGATGAAATGATATCTGTAATTGGTGACCTTATGCTAAAAGGAGCAGAGTTTGCATGGCTACTGGAATTTTTGTAGACAACTTGAAGCAATGACTGTTGACTGGATGAACATCCTGCCTTGCCTTCTGCTGATCTGTTACTCACGACCAAAAAATGGTTTGCAGTTGTGGAGTGCTTGCACTATGCTCAGTCCTGGAGCTTGGAAGCACTGGATTCACTGGTAACAATGGGACCAGTTAGTTAATGAGGCTGGGAGATCTGGCATTGGCATCCCTGAGCTCACAGCAGTCAGGAATATGTAGACTCTGTGTGTATACATGCTGAAGCTTAATTTGCAACCCTATTTAGAGTGGAAAAAAATGCCACACTTCAAAAAAAGAAAAAAAAAGAAGTGCAAACAGAGTTCTTTTCACAGTGGGCAGAGAATACTGTTAAACAGAGGAAGCACAATATCCCTTTTCATAGCAAGAGATCAAATGTCTGCAGAAGAGTTTAATTTATACTTCTTCATGTGCCAGAGCTGTGTCTGAGACATTGCAGTGTTTCAGTACTTTCAATCAGGTCATAGTTTCCAGCACAGATGACTTCATCCCTTTTAAAATAGAACAAATAGAATAAATGGAATTCCACATAATCACGGTAGGATCTGGGATCGTAGGAAATTAAAACACATATTTAAAGGCAGAGGTCTGTGTGGTAAATGACCACGACAGGGTGCTTGGAAAGCAGAGCCTGGTCCCTTCTCGGTAGTTAGCGGGTGACAAAGGTCCCTGGCTCTGGAGCTTGCTGTGGCGTGAGGGCGTGGGTGCATCCTAGAGGAGGATGAGGAGGGTGAAGGTGGATACAGTGCAGCGTCACACGCGGTGGAGCTGCTGCCTTTCCGGGGGAATTGTTAAAATGTAAATCTGTTAAAGTGGCGCCGTCCGACCCAGCCGAGCGCTGCCCGCTGCAGCTCCGCAGCCCCTGCGCCTCCCTGCAGCTCTGACTGCCTTCCCCACTTAGGTCCTCTGTTCCCTCACTCTTGCAGAATATTTCACATCTCCCAGCCACAGCTCTGCGTTGGCAGTCAGAGAAAAGGTGTTGATGAATTCTGTCTCAAATTTCTGCATGTCTGAAGAAAACCCTCATAAAATAGCAGCATATATTATACTGATATGCCCCAAACAGACAAGTAGCTCGCTGCAACCTGGAATGCTTTGAACTAGTGCTGTGAGACAAGTGTGTTTGCAGTATTTATTACAACAGGAGAAAATGAAACTAGAAACATGTTGTTCCTTAATTATAGAATTTGCTCAACACTGCCCTCATTGTGATCCATTTTTGGCATTAAAAAAAAAAAAAAAGAACTATCAATAACTTATTTGTGACATGACTAAATTCTAGCTCATGTCAGAGGCTATTTCTTTAGGCAATAGACAATCATGCAGTGAAGAACAGCCTTTGCCCCCAAAGGACTGTTTTGTCCACATAAATGCATGAGAGACTAAGACACTACATGAATCACACGTCCAAGACATAGAAGAATTCAGGGGCAAGGCTGGGAACTGAACTCTTCTGGAGTCACAATCCTTTGTCACGAAGGACAAGCTCCCTCAGGTTGTGTGTGTTTTATGTGTGTGTATGTATTTGCACAAATACAATCAAATGTGTATTTGCACAAATACAATCACATCAGTGTAGCTGGGCACTCAGGCTGGACTGTGGGTCTGCAACTTGCATATTTGTATCCTTTTTTTACATCACGTCCAACTGTGGCAAAGATTGCACTGACAGACTCGTTCCATTTGCAGAGGTTTCTGTTTAAAAGCAAGTGAAACTCTGGAAGAGAAGGCAAATTCATCACTGAGTTGGCTGAATCCAGTCACGTGCTGTATAATATAACTTATCCTTAGGAATTCATGCCTCCACTGGGTCTGCCTACCAGATAAGCTACACTGAGATGAAAGTGAGTTGCATCAGATTCTGGTGCCCAGAGCACAGAGTTCAGGCTCTGTTTCTTTTTTGTTGGGCTGGATTCTGTGTAACAAACAGCATTCCCTCTCTCAGAAAAAGAAGTTAATCAAGGGGGAGATCTACAGGTAAAAGTTTTATGCATGGAACTCTTAATAATATCTCTGGACATTTCAAAGTGTGTGTGAGTTACTTGTGTCGACTCGGCTTCTTTAAAAGTTTAACCTGGATTGCTGTAGTTGCAGAAAACAGAACTCTTGCTTGATCCTGGTAAATGCAGTCTCCTAGTGACATCAAAGATTATAGCAACTGCAAGGCACTAGTTTGCCTTTGTAGTTCCAAGTTGCTCAAAAAACTTTTAATATATTCTTGTAGGTGTAACCATGTGTCATAAATATACCCGCCAACAAGAGATAAACCCCAACTTGAAAACAACTGTTAATCGATTACTGCAGGAAAACTGACAAACTCCAAGTGAATAATGCTAAAAGGTGTTAATTTGTGGATTTCTGTAGGCTTTGAAAAGCAAGATTAAGTCTATATGGGATTTTGGATGTGTGACACAAACTGTGGTTCATGTGCCTGTTTTGCATAAATCAGCCTCATTGCACTTCGAGCCAGGAGAGCTGTGCTGTACTCAGCTGAGAAGTGGCCCATGACTCTGAACACACAGTGATCAGCACCAGTTGTGGTTCAGTTTCGTTTATTTGGGAAGGGAGGAAAAGGGATCTGATGGGGATTTGCTAAACTGCTGCTCAGGTCTGTAATCACTGTTCCCTTTCTGCGGTGACGTTGCTGCTCCAGCCTGCTGCAAACTGAGTATGGACAATGTTCTGTGCTTGACTGAGCTCTAGACCCCCGAGCCTTGGGGACCCTGCCAGTGGTGCTGGGAGATTTTATGATCCACAGCAAAATGGTTCCAGGCAGGCAGCAGACAGCAGCCAACACTGGCAATCAAGAGGGGCAGTGCTGGCAGCTCTACCACTGTCCCAGCCTGCTAAACAGCTCCTCTCTTTTCATGCAAAAATGCAGGCACACACAGAACCACTCATCTTCAGAGCTAGGCAGAATTTTTGCAGTGAAACTTCTTACCAGCTCTGCATATTTAGCTCCAGAAGAAACAAATTCGCAAATCTGTCAAAAAATTGAAATTTATAATTTCAGAAAGAAATGTTTTGACTTCTTTTATTTGAAGTGCTTTGCTTTGTTATCTTAAATTTCATTTCCAATTATAATTTAAAAAATTATTATGTCAACAAAATGAAGGGTGCATTCAGGTAGAATGGGATTTGAGGAAAAATGGAATATAAAATTAGGAGAAAAAACTGAGTTGTGTTGTTCAGCAAAGTGAAGGATCACCTCAGTCATAAACCTCACTGCTTGTTTTCCTTTGCTACATCCTTTTCTGCACGGTTTTGTGATGTGTACAGGAACATTTAATGAACAAACTCGGGTGGAAGGCCGTTAGAATATTTGTTGAGATGCATAGCAGATGATAGTTGCTCCAGTCATAGAAAGTCAGGGGAACTGTACCTTTGCCTTGCTGGTAGAACTGATGTGGGGAAAGGCAAAGGAGAGAGCAAACAATAATGAAGTTGTATGTCAGTATGTATATACACATGTATTTTTTTATTACTTCAAGCTAGAATTGGAAAATCTCCTTCAGCCTGCTTTTGGTTTGTACTTCCAATACCACCAGTGCTGCTTTAGCCTGCTCAGTGGAGATTTGGAACAACCTCTAGCAGCAGAAAACACCTCCATGCCAAAGCACTTGTGCCTTCTGCATGGGTTTTGGTCACCTCTGGACGGGGACACAGCTACTCATTTTGCAGCAGAAATTAGTCCCCAGTGGCACAGATTACTGAGGTAGCTATCCTAGCAAGCAGGCAGTGCCTGGCCATTGTCTGATTAGCTGCCTTCTCAAAACAGCAACAAAGCAGCTTAGCCCCGCTCCTCCTGCACCTCCCATTTTAATACTCTTTGCCTGGTTTACAACTGCGATGGTTCTGGGGATTTTTCTTTCCAGTGGGGAAAAAGTCTCACACTGGAACTGTTGGCTGATCTCGAGGTGCACTGAAAATTAAACCTTCGTACTCTGGGGTTTGTTTGGACCCATTGTACTGGGTCTCTCATTGTACTGTCATCAGTGAGACTTTTTTCACCATCCTGCATGACTGGGGCTCAGCAAACAGCAAATTTACTTTTCACAAACTGATGCAAAAGATGAGGTATGTGCAAAGTGGCTGAGTTAATTGTGCAGGAGAAACACGGGGCCAGGTGCACGGCGATTATCGATTGAACTGGAGCCAGAGGCTCAGCCCCTTAACTTTTCCAGTCTCTGACTTCCTGATGCTGCCTCTCCCTCCATCGCCCTGCAGCAACTCCCAGCGTGGCTGGAAGGTTCCACGGCTGCTCACAAAAAGGGAGCTGTGTGGGAAGGTGAAGGAGGATGGTGGGGGCGACGGGCAATTCGTGGGGAGGAAAAGAAAAGAGCTGGAAAAACCAAGAAATAGAAGGAACATAAGGGGAATTGCATCTTTCCCTAATTTGAGTGGGATACTCTTGGCATTTCTGCCACTATGAAGTGCTGTGTGAAGTTATATGTTAGCTCCCCTTTTATTCAAATAATTTAAGATGGCATTTCAGAGCAGTCAAGTTTTTCGTTACTTTCTCCCTAAATATGTATTGCTCCATCAAAAAATGGTGGTGAAATAAGTCCATTTAACACCCCTGGAATGTTGTCTGAAATATTTTGGAATGTGGATGACACAGTCTTTTGTAATTGGCGTCTGCAAATGTGGTCCTTCAGAAAACCCTTGGCCAATTTGCCTCAGACTTTGTTTAATCAAAAGGGGCTAAAAAACTGAAGGAAAATGCATTTGAAGGGTCTAACTTTGGCCATTTCTTTAAAAGGCATTTGTAACTTGCAGCAAAAGTGTTTTCCATCCTACTGTCATAGCATAAAATGTCTAAGCAGACTTTCTTTCTCAAACTTTCTATGCTAGCTACCATTGAGACCACACATGGAAAATTTCAGGGCAGAATTTATTCCATGAAACACACAATAAAAAGAGATTAGAGTGGAATTCCAGGGCATTTAACTAAAGTGTCTGTTCTTCTCCAAAGTTTTATGTCCCTCTGACACATATGTGTGCACGCACACACATAAAACTACTACAAAAATGTAAAAATCATCATCTGCCAACAGACATGGCAAGTAATTGCATTTATTTCCTGTTCAAAGCAACTGAGAGGAGCCAGTGGTCTATCAGGCTCTGGTGTGTGATAAATAATGGCTGGTGAACAGCTATCAATTTTATAAAATGATGAGTGTGTGTGCCTATACTCACAGAGGTGGTGGGCAGTTGCATCTGCTGCGTGACTTTGGAAGCTGCTGGTGTGCACAGAGTTTGCTCCTCGAGGCAGCCAGGAAGGAAGGTCATTCCCAGAGTGTGTGTTGGGGGAAATGGCTTCCAGAGAACCACTGTGGCATCCACTGTGGGCTTGAACATTAGGTGGCCACCAAGAGTGGAAGTGTAGCAAGGACAGAGAATTCCCAGATTTCTCTTTATGGTCTTCTGATCAGCACACAGGAAAAGGTGTGCCTTAGCATGAGCTCCTCCTCTGTAAAAGGGTCAGTTTTCTTCCTTTCCTACAACCTCTGGGTCTTAAGCGATGCCTGTTAAACAATAAAAATGCAAAAATATAATTATTGCTGCTGCCCAGTGGTAGAGCTTGATCCAAAGCCCGCTGACTTTGCTCGATCTTGGCTCAGGTGAAATGATTTGTAAGTGCTGCAATTGCACTCTAACACTGCCCTCTCTGATGGCTTGATCCTCAGTTGCGCAGAGCATGTAAGGAGCAGAGGGGAGAAGAAACGCTCCAGGTTCACTGCTGAGCATCTCACAGGAAAAATTATTATCTGTACAGGGCTGCTACTGCCACCTGCCACCACCAAACCTGCACGGGCACCGCTCAGCGGAGCACAGGCCCTACAATCTCTTTCCATGTTTCCCACCTCGTCCTCCGCTTGGCCCTGTGACGGCACCCGAGAGCAGGGACCAGCCACGAGCCATCCTGCTGAGCTGCTGCAGGCAGGAGAGCCAAGGCAGCCCCAGCCCTTGCCAGCCACAGGCAGCTCTGCCTGGAGCCAGGGGCAACCTCTTTGAAGTGTGGCCACTCTTGCCGGCCCCCTTCCCTCCCCGGCGCTAGGTGTTAACACAAACATGGCCCCGGCCAAAAGGCTTCCATTATTTATTGGAGGCTACCTTCTGCCAGCTGCCTCCCACACCTGGGGAGCTTGGAAGCAGCCAAACAACTGGATCCGTGGCTCCAAAGATACCGTAAACAGCTGGGTAGGATGGCTATTGAAGGTGCACACGGAGCACCCCGTGAAACCATCCCTTGTGTCACGGTGCCAAGAGAAACACTGGGCAGGCCCTCTCTGCAGAGAGCTGCTGATGGTGACAGCTATTCATGCTCAGACTACAATGGAAACGTTTGTATATTAATTGCAAACCACTCAGACTTACCCTCCTCCCTGGTTTGCCTTTTAAAAATTTTTTTTTTTTTTAAAGAAGAAATGTGGAGGAGGGAGGTTTTCATTATTGCTGATCAGGGAGTATTAGCTGCATCTCTCCCATGGCATATGTTCATGCGCCTGTGGGCTCGCACACGGAGCATTCTCATTTCAAAGCTGAACAGCTCTCTTAGCTATTTTTCTTTTCCCTTCCTCAGGACTTCAAGGAGTGAGTAGGATGTAATCTTAGAGTGAGGAGGCTTGGTTCTGTGCCAGGCACTACTGACTTGCCACGTTGTCCCTGAGTAAGTCACCTCACCTCTCCTCTCCTTCATCTTGCCACCTGTAAAAAAGAGAGTGTGATATTCTCCTTCCTTTGTTTAATTAACTGCCAGTGCTTTAAAAATTCATAGACTGAAAGCCTTCACATCGCTCCTTTTTTTTTTTTTTAATTAAAACCTAATTTACTTTAGGGCATTGTAGAAACCTCCAGAAACATGTGATTTGAGTCTTATCTTACACGATTACTGTAACCTCACTGCTTTAAATAACTTCCATCATTGTCAGTGCCAGTCTGCCTGTTGCAGCTGTAAGAGGGAGGCAGTCCTGACCCAGCAAGGCTCATCACTGGAACAGTACTTACCTGGGCACTTCTGAGAGAGTCCAGCTTCACTGAGTGGTATGAGAAGGAGATTTTACCTTAGGGACCAAAAAATGGACATCTTCCCAAAGCAGGGATAGAATTTGTACTGTATTGTAAAAGAATCCAAGTCACGGGGAATAGGTGAGGAGAAAACCACACTGCTGTCACCTGGCCCTGCTTTCTGGTTGTTACCTGTCTTATGCTTTAATTTTTCTGTCTTTATATCATGGAAACTTAAAAATTAGAGATGGCAAAGGACACCTGGGGCTTTCAGCTTGCTTTATTTCGCTGCAAAGTTGCCTCCTACATCATATCTCCCGTTTTATATATCAGCACAAAGGGCAGAAAGGAGCAGAGAGGTGACCAAAATGAGGGCATTTGCCCACCCCAGAGATCCCCATTCACACTTTTTCTGTAAGCCCTTCTTTCAGGTAGCAGCTGGGATCTGATTCTGTGATTCCTGCTAATTTGAATATAAGCCATTTTTGTATGCAAAGGATTGCTGACACCAGCAAGTTTCTCTGTAATGATTACTATGGAAACGTTTATCTATAAATATAAAATTCTTTAAAGCTTAGCCTTTTATCTTTATAGAAAAAGGCCTGTTTATGTCACTTCTAAGCTTCCAGCTTTAATGTAGACATGAGCTGTTCTCATGCCAAACAAGATAACCTTAGTGTTAGAGCTGTGTGAGCTTTGAAACATGGGAATTTCAGCTAAAACTATTATTTTTTTAATACAATATTAATAGCTGAATGGAAAAATATTTTTAAATGCCTTTCTAAGCCCCAAAGCTCTAGTTCACTTGCAGTCTTCTTTTCTGTGCTTTATTGTAATGGTTCTTGTGTGGAGTAGCTGCTTTCAAGTGCCAGTCAGTCCTTAAACTCTGTGTGTGCGCTTGCACATGCGTGTGTTTCATGGTGAGGATTGAGGGAGAAGAGAAAAAATGGAGAAGCTCCTTGCTCATTAGCCTTTTCCCTTTGTGTTTTTTAGATTTTGGTCTTCAAAGCCTTCAAATATGGATTACAAGTTTGGGTCTTCAAAATATGTTCTGCGTGTTTTGGGTTTTTTTGCTAAATGACAAAAAAAAAAAAAGATATGATTTGAAGTTAATAAGATTAAGGGGTTTGTTATTTAAAACCTAGAGTGAAAAGGGTGTATTAGAAAGATGAAGACTAGTATTTTTTCTTTGTATTTCTATCTAAGAATTTTTAAAAACTATTTTTCCTTGACTTTGACAATTACACTTGGGAAATATCTATATCAGCATAGGGATTTTTCAAACATATGCACTAATACCACGAACACCCACATTTGCAGATACTCTAAAGCTATTCCACTAAAAGTATTCTCAAATAAGATGGAATCATGGGGTTAAGTAATACAGATTTAGGGTCAAAACTTAAATGTTCCAAAATGTTTGCAGAATCAGGTCCCCACAGACTTTGGAAACAGAATTCATGAGATCCACAGAGTGAAATCATAGCTGATGATGATCAGAAGGTTAATTTGTTATTCATTGCCAAGGAGTAATTGATAGCAGCAACCTTGTCTACAAGGGCACAATTCATATATATGTATTAAAGTTTCTCTTTGTGTAGGTTTTGATTATTAATACTGATGATTTTTTTTTGTTCCACTTTCGGGTGGAATGAGAAAATGGACAGTTAAATATTTCATTTAAAATTCAGCACTAGCCTGATGAGCTAGAACTAAGAAGTCAAGTTCAAGGATAGAGGGGACTTTTGCTCTTCCAATTTTATGGGAGAATTAGGGAGATCCTTGGCATAATTTTGACACTGGGTAATCTTTTACATTCAAATGTCTTTCCTGGATTGTTCTGGCAACTACAGTCCCATCCATAGCTCTTCCTGTGCAGGAATTTCTGAGGGCATTCTGTGTTGCAGGACTGGAGAGGCTTTTGGCAGCGAGGCATGGTCTGATCCTCCTCTTTGAGCATCCCTTTGTTCATTCCCTCTCCTTGGTTTTCCTCCCCAGCACACTGTTAATGAAGCCCTCAGCAATTTTAGCTGGGAGTTAAGAACAGAGGAGCCACCCCAGCCCTCTGCCTGCCCCCACTGTGCTCGACCAAGTTCACCCACAGAGCCATGAGAGGAGCAGCAGCCAGAGGAGCCACTGGACACTCAGTAACTGCACAGATTGCCTGCAAATAGAAGATCTAAGAGCCAGCATTAAACTCTTAAATAGGACATGCAGTAAAAGCACAACAATACACCGGGGCTCCCATAGGGCTGAGGGAAAATCAAACGGTAAATATCTCGTGTTGGATTCAGAGAAATGCTCCCAAATTTAGAAGCTCATTTGAAGCCTATCTCAATAATTCAAACTTGTTGGATCTGTAAAATTAGCCTGTAAGTCTCACAGGAAAGGCTGTGGGGTATTTCAGCACTTTCATTTGTGCTCCTGGCAGGAGCATGAGTATTAGTATAAAAACATAAAAATGACCATGAAAGTAACTTTTAAAGCAGTAGCAGCTTTTTATTCTCTTTCAAATCCTACAGAAAGGATTAGAGTTGTGGGAAAAGATTTAGCTTACTTTCTATTCAGTCCTAATTGGCTTGCCCAGCCTTGATATATTAAACCATACATTGTTAATGCCTTTATCACGTCTTTATTTCTCGCCCTGTTTCGAGGTTCAGATCACGGTCATCAATCCTCACCAGGAAAGAGTCCCCTTTCCTGGAGGGTTGCCTTGTAAATGCAGCAGTGATTTAAACTGGGAGGACTGAGGGTAGGGCCTCATGATCACTGCAGAGGTCTGGTTGAAGTTCCCTAAAGTCAAGACAGGAATGTCTGCAGAGACAATTTCTCTATTCTCCTTCTCACAAGTGCTCACTGTGGTGCTCCAGTACCACCATAATCAGGAGCAGTGTGGTGGAATCTTTGGGATGTTAAGTGTTCCCTCCTGGAAACCTACTGGAAACCTCTGCAACCTCTCGCACTCCAGCAGGCTGTGGGGAAATAAAAAAAATATTGCTTGGAAGGGACTTTACAGATCATTTAGTTCCAACTTCCCTGCCTGAAAGCTGGCTAGCACTTGTGGAGGATAGGTGATAGTTAGGTAGATAGATAACCTCTGCTGCCACCAGATACACTGATACTAGTGGGACACCTTGTCTTTCTTTTAGAAGTTGAAGGCTGTGTGACAGTAAAGAAAAAAATCCAACAAATTTTGCCTTCTCTGACAGAAATATGTAACACTGCCAGGCAGACTCTACCAAGAAGAGATAAAAATTCAAGGTAGGTCTGCCCTGTCTGGTCACACTGGAATATTCTGAGAAGGTTCATGTGGCTTTGGGCATGCTGGAGATGGCACAACTCAGTCGTGCAGAACAAGGTGTACATCCACCACGTGTGTAGCTGCACCTTCATGGATATTTGGCCTGAGGCTTAGGGGGACAAATAGGTCACAGCTCAGTCATTCCTTGCTTTGCTAGGAGATGCTACATGGCACCAAACATCAACCTTCCTGATGTGCATGAAGCTTGAGGATTTTAGCCTCCTTCATCAAGTGAACGTAGAAGTGATGAATTATCTGAGGAATTAACCCATAAGGCTGGACAGTTTTACAAGCCAAGAGCTAGAGGGTGCTCCTTCTAAATTAAACACCCTGTTGTGTTTCTTTGGATTCTGTTTCCATGTGGTTTGTGATGGAAGTACCTGTTTCCATTTACAAATTACACAAGAATACCTTTACTCTTCCAACTCTCTGCAAAAACGCTGGCCAGCAGGCTGACATGGAGGGGGCCCAATGTACCTGGAATAATATGAAACACCTTTTTTGTGTGTATTAGTTTGCATTCTGTGTTCAGGAAACAGGGTACAGAAACTTCCTTAAACCTCCAGGAACAATAGCTATTGTTGGTTGTTGATATGGCATGAGCTCATATCCAGGATACACTGAGAAAGGAACTCCTGACTACAATAAATAATACACTTCTTAACTCACGGTGTGAAAGAATGTATTTATTGTTTTCCCAGTGAGAGATGGAGAAATAGGGCTTTAAAAAGAGGGCTTTGCTTGGCAGGACAAAATCTCTGTTGTTTGTTTTTTTTTTTTTCTCTTAAAAGTTCAATTAAGGAATTTCTTATGGAAGAAAAAACTTTTATAGTCAGGTTCCCAATGGTCTGTGTTTAAATCTATTTTGAATTTGACTGTATAATATGAAAATGATAAGATTAGTGGGACAGGTCTATAAAGCTCTTCTTTCTAACTGTTTTTTTCCTTGCCTTCATCTGCAGTGGGGGTGGAAAACTCTCCACCACACAGAGCTCAAAGCCCTTGGTCAAAGTTATACAGGAATACATTTCCCTGGATTTTTACAAAGTTGATTAGGGTGAAGGAGCTTCTTTGATGCTACACTCTGTCAGTCCTTTAGGAGCACAGCCTTAGCTGTTTGAAGAAGAAATTTGCAGAACCCTGGCTGTTCTGTCTCAAACTGACACTTCCACTAGATTTAGTGGATACTCATGGCTAAATTGTGCACTACAAAAGGAAAGGCCTTGAAGGGAGTCTAATCTTTCAATGGAATGTGCCAGTTAAAACACAGGAGTGGGAGTTAGGGGGCTCTGCAGCGTTTCTGATACTCTGGCACCAGCCACGTCACTTTGCAGAGGAAAAGGGAAAGGCTCCCGTCTGTCCCGTGGATCCTCCACCTCCAAGGAGCATTGCCCCTTTTCATCCCTCTAATGCTTCCCAAGAGAGCCATCTGGAGTACTTTGGGGAAGGCAGACTTTGTCACACACCCCATTTTATTGCAGTGTTCTCCTCTGCAGAGCTCTGCTGCCAGGGCTGCTGGGCTCAGAGGCACTGCTTGCTGCAGGGCTGCACTGTGCAAGGCAAATCCCCACTCCCTGCTTGGTCAGCTGGGCTGGACACTCACACCTCTGCACCCCCAGTCTTGCCAAAAGCACCCAGGCAATGCCTCTGAGGTAGACCCCCTGGAAAACTGAGTTACCTCTCCTTGGTCCTGAGATAAAGGGAAGTGGACATTCAAAATTATTCTTGTTTTTCAAAAATGCCTCCTGCCCTGAAGTCTGATATTTAGCTACCCAAATGGCTATTTCAGTTGTTCTGTGCATTAATGATGCTGTACAGGTGTCTTGTAAGGGCAGCTACTGAGCCTTGCAGTGACACTTCTTAAATGAAATAGTAAATTTTAAACCCAGTAAATTCTAATCACCAATGTCTAGGAAAAGTTTTTATTTAATAGTGATATATATGGTCTGAGGCACCAGTTTCCTGAAGAATTATGTATTATTGGCTACTGCCCTGTATAGGTGTTCCAGAAATAAAAATGCAATGTCACGTGCTCCAATCCAGAGCTGAAAAATGGAGAATGACCTTTGAGGTTTTTTATTGTTGTTGTTGTTTTTATTTCTCTTGGTCACTTGTCCCTACTAAACTGAACCACTCTTGGAATATCAGAGTCTTTTGCTGACTTTTTTTCATAAATAATTCTTGGTTAGAGATAACTCAGATTTTTCTTTTTAAATATGTGCACTTTACATGTGCTTCGAAGAGAACATGGCATTCTTTTGGTTCCTTGGTTGCAGGGCTTTAAAAATAAACTCAGTGTAATGTTGCAAATGAGATAAGATACATACTTTGACATTCATTTTTTTTTTTCTCCAAATTTTAATGAGAAATTTAAATCACTTACTACCAAACATGCCTAGGAAGTTTGTGCAGCAGGTGGCTTCAAGGGAAAAGGGGTCTAGCTCAAGTTGGGCTCTACAAACTGGCCAGTATTAGCTCAGGCTGGAGCTGCTGCAAAAAGAAAGAAAGCTCTTTTAGGAGTTCTTTGCTTTTAACTTTATGTGTTCTCAAAGACGTGTTTTGTCTCAAGTAGCTACACTAGGTATTAATATACATGCCTAATTAGTAATTAGACTACAACTTCTTTAAAAAAAGTTACTTTTCAGCAAAACTAATACACACACTTAGGCCTAGCTCCTTTCCAGGTGACAAGCAAGAAGCTTTGGATGACACTTGTTCTGTGGTCTTTTTGACTCTCTCATTTTCAGGGCACACAGGAAGAGGCTGAGAGCCACACCTGAATCCCTGCAGGGAGCAGCTGCTCCCCAGCTCAGGGGTGCCCAGGCTGTGACCTCGCAGGGCACTGGGGCAGATGCTGGCCACTGGTCCAGAGCCCTCAGCACACCCTCGAGGACTGACCCCCCTGTCAGCAGCCAGGGCAAATCACCCGTGCAAGCCACACCCAAATCTGTACAGAACCCCAGCCAGGACTCCCCAGTAAAAATGAACCCCTGTAGGGCTAAAACCACTTGCCAAAGGGACAAAGCCCCTTGCCAAACCCCCCACAGGGCTCTGGCAGAGATGTGCAAAGCCCATCTATCAGAAATGGGGCCACGTTCTGGTATCTGAAAGACAGGCACTTTTAAAATTAGCTTGGGTTTAAAGTCAGTGATAGAATAAGCATTGTCTTCTTCTATTGGTTAATCAGCAGCCAGTTCCCTGCCAGATTTTCTTGTGGAAAATTAGGACCAGTTTGTCTATTGGTGGTTAAAAATCACACCACTTAGTGCTGAAATAATGAAGACTTTCTAGCCTTATAACATTCTTCAACACTATTGCTTGTAATACAACGTTTGTAATTCGTGTATGATGGTGAGAAAAATTGTCTTGTTTGAAAAAAAAAACCCATCACACTTGACAGACAGAATTAAATGAAATAATCTTTTAGAATGCAGAAACTTTGCTTATTTCAGAACCCTTCTTTGAATGTTCATATTCCATGACAGCCAGCTCATGTGGTATGAATCTGAGCAAGGAGTGAAGCAGGTTTAGAACAAATTTTGTAGGATTATTTTTGTTTCCTTGGGAAACTAGAGAGATGTTGGTTTAGCAAGTTGCAGCTTTGACTAGAAGGTTATATATTCTGCATTTTCCTCTGTATAATCCAGCTACAAAGGCTGCTGTAAAGGCAGCCTCTTAGATGTCCAAGGGCAACCTTGCCAAATTAGAATGACAAAACATTCCTTCCTCATGGGATAAGCCTCGCTCTCATACCTTCTGATGTGTTTGTATCTCCTCTGATTATTTTACAACAAAAAATAGAAGTTGCTGCACCAAAAGGACTGAAAATACTTAATCCTCCCATGCCAGGGTTTTCCTGCTGATCTTGTTGCCATTTTCTTTACCTTCACGCTCACCCTTTATTTATTTTTGCAAGTTTAAATGACAAGGTTGAAAATTATTTCATGCTGCAATCTAGACTCTGGTTGGGTTTTGTAAAGTTCAGGGAAAAAAAGAAAGATAGGAAAAAAAAATATGTAAAAAGCTCAGTAATGTTTTGTCATCTGGGTCCTGGTCCAAAGACACAGCTTAAGGACTCTCCCAAGAGAAATTAAAGCAGTGTTGATGGGTGCTGGGATATTAGAAACGTACTTGTACAGGTTGTCCAGAGTTCCCAGTCCCCTTCACCATGACACCTGCAGCAGCACCTGCAGGAAAATGGCCACATTTGTTCTGGTCTGTCTTGTATGACTAGAGGCCATATAGCACAGCTGCCATGTGAAGGACCCAGAAGGAGTCCTCTGATTTTTGTTAAAATAGCTGCCTCTTTAGGCATGTTTTTAGATGTGTGTTAGATAAACATATTTTTGGCATTTCTGAGAAGTATTCTAAGTGTGCCAGAGTAGACAAAACATCCCTTTCTATGCACAAGGGGACATCTTTTACATTTACTTTCTACCTGGTGGCTTCATTCTTGTGACTACCAAAATTCTTTTAATACACCTTTGATCTCTCCTTGGAGGAGCAATTTTTTTTTATGCAAGCATAATTCAGCTTTTCAGACTACCTGAAGGCACGCTTATCTCTGGTATATTGCAAAATTCAGAGCAGACATTATTTTGCCTTTCTTTACTTTTTTCAAAAAATACAATAGTTCCCATCCAAAAGAATCCCTTTGGTCAACCTGGGGTACTCCAGAATAATCCAGTTGCTGTAGTTATGAGCTCAGCCTAGGTAAAGACAGGAGAGGTATAAGAGATAAGCATCAATGTGAGATATCTCTGTTTTGTAGTTTACAGGAGCACGACCATTACGATGGCATAATCAGGATGGAATTGCAGGACAGTGCAGAAAATATTCGGATAGCAGATAATAAAACAACATATAATCCAAAACTTCTCTGCCACAGTCAATATAGATAAGTGAATGGAAAACTGATAGCAGAGAGGAGGCCTCTTCCAGCCTGTTCTGTTTCTTTTAAGTGTCAGACATTCAGAGTCAGCAGCAGCAGTAATTTGATGACTTCAGTCTCATCAAAGCACTGCAGTTCCTCTGCAAGGCTGATGCAGACAATTCAGCAAGGGGAGGTGGATCCACAGGGCTCCTAAGAGGGCACTGAAACCAGATCCATTTGTGGCAGCTGCCCTTCTCAAAGCCATCCCACAAAAAAAAAAAGGCATGATTTTGCTAGGACTGACCTATCCAGTTTCCTCCAGTACTTTTAGCTTTCAGCTTTAGTGTTGCAAGTGACTTGGAAAAAATCTGTATTTGTGACATAGCTTTATATTGCTATGCCATGTGGCTTTTTTTTTTTTTTTTTTTAAATGCCAAGCATTTGGAAGCTCTCCAGTATTTGCACTCTTTGCATCCATCTCTACTGCTGCCATTTGGAGCTGTTGCTTTTCAATCCATTAAATTATAACCCCTTTTTTCAGAGAGCAACTGACTCCATTTCAGCAATTAGGTGCCCTTCAGACATGAGAGACCAACTCTCCAGTGCTATGAAGGACCTTTTAATTATGGGGAAAAATGCAAGAATTTCAAAAGGAAAACCAAGTATCCCTTTCCTCAGCTTTTCTCCCACCTGTAGTTCTGCATCCATAGACCACAGCAGACAAGATCACACCCTTTTAGGGGGTAGCTTTTTAAACTACCCCTATAGAATGGGAGCAGCCCATATTAGAATTCCAGAATTTAATCATACAGAGGAAGAATAAAAATCCAGAACACTTCAAATCCCAGTTGACCACTCAAATTCAGAAGATACTGGCTGTTTTGTACAGCCAAGACTATTTCTAGTGTTGAGAAGGAAATTGAGATTTGGAATTAGTTGAAAATTTCCAAGCTTGTGTTGATAAAGAGCAGGATCCTGCATTCCTCCTGACTTTCCCGTGAGGTTTAGTAAAGAACCTGCTTCAGGCTGCTTTGTGAGCTGATGGTGTGCAGCATCAATTTCCATTTTATATGGCAGACATCCCTCACAAACAAGGGACTAGACAAGAACAGGATGGGGGAGAAATCAGTGAGTTGAGAGGGAGCTCCCTAATTTCTGGAGGTAGTTCCTGGCATGCCCAGATGGAGGAAGGCAACTGCTCTGCACAACTGTGGGTCATGGCTTAGCCTTATTTTTGGGTGCTCAGGAGGAGGCTGTGACCAGGGCTTTATTTCATCCGTGTTTGCCAAGGCCTTCCTTTTCCCAAATGCAACTTCCCCAAATGGAAGCAAAGGAGTTCAGCAGAGACATAAAGTATTAACTCAAAGGCAGAAACTAATCCAAAATATTTCCTTTGCAGTGCTTTGCACTAGCAGTGTGTCAGAGCACTGATTTCAAGGCGGGTGAACACTCATGTCCTTGTGAGTGGCTGTGTGTGGAAACTGTCAGCTGTCCAGAGACAGAAATGGGTGTAAAGAGAATGTAGAATAAAGACCCAACTGGCAATAGTTTGGCTCTTTTTTTTTGCATCTGGCTGGTAATTTTATCCTAAAGTGAGAAGTGGTTCAGGTAGGGCTGCTCCTTTTAAGGTGAACAGCTGAGTGTGGGAGAGTTTCCAGCCTGCAGTGACCCGGTGGAAGTGAGTGTGAGGAGCAGGGATGTGAGACTGATGCTCAAAAGGCAGAGAGCAGTGTGTAAACTCCACAGTGAGGTCTCTAGAAATGGGAGTGAGTGGTTCCTAAGCACCAGAGAGGACTTTCTTATCTGTGCAGTTTGCTGCAAAGCAGAGCCATTCATTTCTTGAATACATGCTTGGAAGCAGTGACCTACTTGCAGGAATGTAGCTAACAGGGGAAGACTTGGGTATAAACCTTTTTTTTTCATTTCTGTTCTGCTTTGCCTACCCTCTTTTGAGTTTTCTCCACTTGGAGCCAGCTAATTAGTTTACGACCTAATTAAATTTGGCTTTTTATTTTAGTTTGGCCATCTTTAGGGAGCTGGCTCTGAGGAAGAGCTCTGGGAAGACGTAGCTCAAAGCCGTAGCTGATGGAGAATCCCAGCGGGCTTTCCCCTGCCTCACACGGGGCACCCAGCCTGCACAGCCTGCTGCCACTTCATATTTGGGCAGTGGCAGAGCCCCATCCCCACCCCAGTTCTGGCAGTGCAAGGGAAGGAGCTGGTGGAGGCCAGGAGCTCCAAGCCTGCTGAGCCAAGCCGGGCTCCTGTTTTCATTCAGAGTATAAACAGCAGCCCTTGCTTTGAGGTCTGCACCTCGCTCAGGTTGTTCTGGCTGGAATTTTTGCTACAAAACTGATGAACCTCAGACCTGCTTTTTCTGATGTTGTTGTTGTTGTTGAATATAATGCCATTATGGAACTACCTATGACCTTCAGATAGGTTGATAACTATGAAAAAATAACCAAACTGTCTGCAATACAGCTGGGCATAGGAATGCCTGGCTGACGTCTTAGAAAATGAAAAGGGGATTTTGGAGAAACATTTCCTATTAATTCATGCTGCCAGTTGGTCCTGGAATTCCTGTGGATATTACTGGGAGTCAGCCATCTAATTATGAAGGGCCTTCAGTGACCCGTTTGATTTTCTTACACAATGATACTTAGAATCACAAGTTTCAAGAGCTTTATTTGTCAGTTCTGCCTCCCTATGAATTTACTGCTGTCCATCCACTTCTTAGAAGGGAATATTTTATATTAAAGACATTCATGCAGATTTTATTGTCGGGCTTGCTGTTAGTTATTAATTTCTAAAGTAAACTCAAGGTTAGAACTGACTGCAGGCACTAGAGTGGTGATTTCTTACCATAACTAGTATCCGAGCAAAAATCTCATTTTCATCTGGTTTTGAAAAATCTTGGCCTTCAGATTTCATTGTAAAGTTCTTAGTAGGTCATCCAATTAATAGATTGACCTATATTTACTTCATTTCTCTTGCTACAGGTTAATTTTGACCTCTGGAACTCAGAGAAATAAAGCACAAAATAATGCATCAGATAAAAGAAACTATTGCAATGTAAGCTGAGAAGCCAAAGCTTCTCAGGGCAAAGGTGGCAGGGAAGAAGGCACAGTACATAATTTCTGGTGGTGATATTCATGGCTTCTCACAGTAAGTGCACTCAAATACATTTCTAGCAACTCACAGTTGCTTCTTATGGATGAGGGGGATTAGCAGTAACAGGAGGTAGGACTTTAAAGTGAAAATGTATTAAAATAGTCTGCTTACAAAAGAGCATGGCTTCTGCAATCTTTCCAGGGCTTGCATCTTCACTGCTCTGCACTGGGTTTGCATCAATACAGAAATTTGTATTTGCAGCCTGTAGGAGTTTAACTCAGCACCTGCTGCCACCTTATTTAGAGGACTGTATATTTTGCTGCTGTTTGTTATTTTTTTTTTAAAGTAGGTGCAGTTCTTTAGCATATTTTCTGTCTCCAGGGATAAGTACATTATAGGCTAATTCCATACTGAAGGAATAGTCCACAAGCAGCACTTTAGGATGTGGGCTGGCCCGTGTTGGAGCTGCTCTGGGCACCACAGGATTGAGAGCTGCAGCCATTCAGAGGGCATTAGCATTTTGAAAGGTTTAACCAACAAAAGCACACTCGTGGCTTGGGGAATACAGATGCTGAGAAAATGTTTAAATTCATGTAATGATTTGGATCTTCAGGACTGCTTGGTTCACCCTTGCAACCTTGTCTCCAGACAGTGCCACAGGCTTAACTCACCTGCCAAGAAGTGTGAGCATTCCTTCTAGTCTCTGTAAAATGCATCTGTGTGCAGCTTTGATAGCTTTTACTAGGCATAAAATTACTGTTCAGAGCAACTCCCTTCAGCTACTTTTAAGTCAAGTGAAGTAAGAGTAAATATTTCTCAGCAGGTTGGAATTCCAAGTGCCACTTCTCTTTCTGTCTTTGGAGTCTCTTTATATTTCTGTATGCATACATTTCATGCAGGCTCAAGCTGAGACGTTTAGGGGTCAAGGGAAAAGAAGTCTGGAAAAATCACAAAACATTCTTGATAAATATTCACCAATATGGTAAATTCCATGAAAGTATGGGTTGGTTTTTTAAAAGAAATATGTATACATGAAGTGCTAAATCCATATGGAGAACTTTTTGTGTGATGATACAGTAAGAAAAATTTACATTTACCTTGAGATTTTGTTGGTACTTCTAGTATGTAAAATTTCAATTAAATATAGAGAACTAGTAATGGGTATGTTGATGAACATGGGTTTTTCTGAGGAGGAAATGATATGCTGATGTGCTGGGCTTTGCACTGTGGTGAAATAAGCCTAGCAGGGAGTTGTGACTGGAGCAGAGCTCCCGTGTCCCTGCTCAGCAGCAAGGTTTGACTCTGGTGGAGAGGGCTCCCACTGTGCTCTGCTGCTTTGGACTTCCCAAAGGGAGCCCCAGACTGTGCTAAAGCAGCAGTACCTCTGTGGTTCTTACTTTTTCAGTCCTAACCCCCTTTTTCCAGTAAGGCAGGCGAGACGTTCTGCTCCAACTCCGTTAGTCAGACCACGAAACTGGGGGTTTGTTTGCCCATTTTCAGTCTCAGAACTGAATCCTTCTTCAAGGGGCAGGCTCCAAGTGTTGGGTCCAGGCTTTCCAGTCTCTCAAGAGGCTCTTTTGCAGTGGCAGTGAGCACAGGGCAGGTAAGAAGTGTCAGGTAACTGCAGCTGGATTAGGCTTTTGCATGTCCTCAGCAAACACCCTCTCCTTTGGAATTAACATAATGAAGGTCGTGAGAGATGAATTTCCTGTTCCTTGTTCAGAAGGTGTGCTGGCTTTGCCTCTTTGTCTTTGCCTTAAAAGGAGCCTTCATTATCTCATTATAGGTGCTCTATTCTTCTTCATATTTCAGATAATGCTTACCTTCTTACGAATCCTTAGGTTTTGTTTTCATTTTTTCTGAAGTCATGTTATCACCTTGTGTTAACTGATTAACACAGAAAAGGGCTGGATGAATAATTCATTGTGTAAGATTAAATCAAAGAATTTACGTTTCCTTTTGTTTCATAAAATGTCTGCAAATATATCAAAGCTTTCTTTCAGCTATTTGTTTTTGCAAAGTTATTTTGCCAAATAATTGCAATAAATATTCCTTTGTGCTGCAAGTGAAGCATTATTTGTGCAAGACTTTGACATGGGTGTCTAATACCTTTACAGTGCTGGTAGAGACAAAGGGGAAGGTTGTTGTGGGTTGAGTTGTTTGGGTGTTTTGAGCTCCACTCCAGTAATTTTTGGACACACCTCACTTGAAGAACCAGTGGAGGATGTGACTGCTCTACAGGTAGGAAGGGAACCAGATTTAGGCAGAGGATCATGTACTACTTACACCTCAATTCCTTTTCAAGCCCTATTTTAGAGCTGAAATGACTAGAAATAAGATGTTGTACACTTATCTTCAGTATTTGCCTTCCTAAATCCAGATGTTTGTCTGAGAGTTGTGTTATTAGGCATGCACCTTGTAATGTGCATGGAGCTGCACAGGCTGGCTTCTCCCCAAGAATATATTCCTATTGCCTGTCCTGTCATGGATCTCTTGCATTCTGTCCAACAAAGCTGGAAAAGGAAATGGCATTTGTTATTTGCAATGTTTCAATCACTCTCTGAAACCCACAGACAAGCACTTCAGCTGGTAGAATTAGATTTAAAATGGCAGAAGCTTATTTGGTGGAGGGAAGATTTGCTAGCTGTACAGAAAAGGCCTGGAATCTGGGGGCGGTGGATGGGCTCTGAGCACTTCTTTCTCTGCAAATGGCTAAACTGATAAGAAAATATTGGTATTTGGTGGTTCCTGTCAGCTGGGGACCAAAGCATCCTTGTTGAGAATTTTCCACTGCAGATTTTGGGTCTTACAGGCACTTTAAAAAAAGAAATAATTATAAATAAGTATATATAAAATTATTATTTTTTAAGTGTTGCACACGTGTGCCTATGTGTGTGCTTTATTTTCATAGCCATTCCTAAGGAGACAGAGGGAAGATTTGCCCTCTTAAAATAATGGCAAAAATAGCAAATCAGATGGTAGTGGGGGGGAGGAACAGCCTTGAGGAGACTGTTTATGAAGGCTTTCATTCCATCATGTACCTTGGACATAGCTCAAGTGAGGGAGAATCTGCTATGCCAAATCTAAACTTGGCCCTGGAAGAGGCAGATAAGGACCTGTGCCTAGTGCAAGCCATGGGAAGAATCATCTTTGGAGACAGGCACAGCTGATGGAATCAAAGATAGTGATAACCTGTGGATCAGACTATGCATCTTTTTGACAAGCATCAGCTGTTCCTTCCCAGCCTCTGGGTGACTCCTTTATACCAGATGCAGTATTTCAAAAAACAATTGCTAGTGATGTGGATTAGGAGGGGAAAAAATGTAAATTGGAAGCGACCCAAGTTCCGACCGAGCACGGGTGTCCCATGGGTCAGATGAGAGAGTCTGTTTCCCAGGAACCACAGGCCAGATGACATTTGCAGAAAATGTGGAGGGAAAGGCTATTAGAAATGGGATTGTCTGAACAGGGGGAGGCCACATAAGAAGAATTAAAATTTGCTAATGCAGCAGGGTCACCATTAGTATGCCCAGTGTGGGCAGCTATCCCTAAACTGATGCTATTATGTATCTGGAGACATCAAGAGATGAAAGATTACAGTGGACAGAGAATCCCAATTTGGTGATCCCTGGAAAATGACCAATGTGGAGGACAAGAAGACTTCTCACCACAGGAGTTGGATAGGTGGCCCCTGCTCCCACCCAGCAGGAGCAATCCAGCTGTTTACCTGAGCCAGGCTGCTGCACAGCTGCACGCTGTTCCAAGCTGGACCAAGCAAAAGTAAAAGCAAATGGGATTACTGTGCAGTCAGTGGAAAAACTGGGTGTCTAGAAAGGAGATTCAAAGTCATTCACAAGGGAAAGAAGACATCCACAGCTTTGGGCAGGACTTGCCAGAAGCTTCTGCTGATGACAGCTGACAGAAATACACAAGCAGTTGCTTTTACAATTTTTTCCAGGAACAAGGTCTTTGTGAGATTGTGCTGAAATAAGGGACTGTTCAGTCAGGCAGATTTCATGTCTTGTTTTTCAGGAACAGGTAGCTGATGCCTACCAGGTGCCTACCCTGATTGTCAGGTGGGTTTTTCAGCTGCACGTGTGCTCTGTGCTGCTGGCAACATCTGTTTAGTCAGCTCAGGGAAAGCCTGAGTGTATTTCTGTGCTCCACAAAAAGCATTTACCAAAGTCCAGAAAGATCTGTTCTTTCTCCCACTCTTTCCCTCCTACTCAAGTTCATCTACCTGTGGCATTCCCTCCAAGGTGGCTACTGAGAAGTGTAAAATCTGTGCAAGTTGCTGCAGGGGCAGTGGCAAGAGGCTTCTTTAGTCAGCAAAAAGGCCTTGGACAGAGCTGAGCAAGGCAAGGGGCAGTTATCCTGCTGGGACCCTGTCACAAACCCCCCAGCCAGGATGAAGAGGCAGATGAGGTGTTTTGTAAGTGCCTGGCTGTTGTTTCATGGTTGCCAGCTCTTGTTCTTGTGTGAGACTTGAACTTGGTGGATGTCTGCTGGAAACTGAACTCAGCAGAGAGGAAGCAGCCCAGGCAGCTCCTGGAATGTGTGGAGGAGAACTTCCCAACACCAGTGGCAAATGAGCCCTCCAGGGGTGGAGCCCTGCTGCACCTGCTGTTCAGCAACAGAGAAGGGCTGGTGGGAGCCCTGGTGGTTTAATAAACACATCAGCAACAAGAGGAGGGCCAAGGGAAAAAATCCATCCTTTATGGAGACCTTGATGTGAATCAAGCCCAACTTCCAGTGACAGCCAAGCACAACTCCTACAGTAAATGCAGAGGCATAAGGCAACTGGGCTCCAGACCCCTCAAAAGCCACAAATCCCTTCCCTCTGTGTTTGGTCTGGAAGTACAATAAGCAAGTTGCAAGATGACAAAGATTCAGAGCGATATGGGAAGATTAACAGATGACTTTTCTCTGTAATATTCTCAGCAAAATCTACCACAACTTTTAAAGTGTGTTAAAAAGGAGAAGAGGAAAGGCTGGTTTTAACATAATACAGTCAACTGATGGCAGTCGTTGCTGTGGGATAACTATGAGCCCTGAATTTTAATGGCTCTGAACAGAGAACTGGGCATATTTAAAGGGATGGGAAGATTAAAAGATTTAAAACAGAACCACAGAGAGTTGCACTCAGCATCGTGAAGATGAAATCTAAGCACAAATTGACAGGAACTGGCAGATGTTTCTTTTTTGGGTGAATCTTTCTATAATTGTCCACAAGGGTTTCTTTGCCCTTTCCTCTGAAGCTTTAAAGCACGATTCCTGACAAAGACAGCAGAAGTAGCACTGCTGTATAAAGGGTTTAGTGCTTGAAAATAACACTTGGAAAGCAAAAGTTCTCAGCCATGGAGGGTAACTGGTGGCAGATATTTAATGTAGAACTTTTACCTTTTATTCAAAGGATCTACTTAAGGCTTCCATTAGAAGGATGAGGCCTTTTCTTCTCCATCAGTGTTTGTTCTCAGCTTGTACATCAGTCTTCCAGCAACACAGGAGTAGAGTTGTCCATTTGAGTCAGCTGAGTCCACTCTGGCGTGGGAGATGAGGGCTTGGGGTTTGGAGGAAGATCTTTCAAACTCCAGCACCTTGACCCAGAGCATGTCAGCATGATAAGTGCACTATTCTTGACGAGCAGGGATTAGGCAGAGCCAGGTAAAGACACTTCCCAGAGTGTCAAGTGGTTCATGTCAGAATTATGACAAGGCCAAGGAATAGTTATAAACTTTCCTAATGTGAGGTTAAGAGTGTGCATCCATTTATATGTATATATACATAAATGTGCATGTGAACTGAGCTGTAGTTCTGAAGAGGCCAGGCCAAACAGCTTCATGAATTGTCAGGTGCAAAGCCAAATAACACAGATTCCTTCCTTTCATTTGGTTTTAGCATGGGAATAGCTGGTTTGAAACCCACAAGCAGTTTTATGTCCAGAAGAGTATTAAGTGAGAAGTTTTGATATGAAATCATTATCTTCCCTCTTCTAAACCCAAATACTAATTGCAACCTTGCTGTGAGCCTACAATATTAAGGCTATCATAGCCATGGCAACGGAAAGCAACATTAAATGGAGCACATATCCACTGCACAAGATTGGTTTTTTGTTTTGTTTTTTTCTCCATTTGGGCAGTAGGCAAACATTTCAGCAGCCATGATATACAAATCAAAAGAGCTTCCAGTCCTTCAAACTGCTGAGTTATTTTGCCACATATACTCTCCTATCAGTTAATATTTTGTGTATCTGTATAATTAATTTCACTGCAGGATGGTTTGTTAATCCACAGACACAGATGAAAACACAAATGAACATTTCAGCATGGATTTTACAATGGGCCATTTATATTTCAGGATTAAACCCATAGTAAAAACTTTTGTGTAGTTATAATTGAGCTGATTTTTCTTAAAATGAGGAGATAAACATCTATGTAAATAGCCTCAAAAAGATACTGTCTTTAGGAAAAGAGCACTTCAAATGAGCTGCTTAAAGTCACCTTCTATGCTTTGCATGATAATTGCAATGCAAAATAATAAACAGCACAGGGCACCAAGCACAGCACTTCAAGGATGGAGCATGAGACTGTGCGATTTATATAAAGATAATTAGGCATTTAAAAGCAACCAATATCACTTTAAAACCTTCCAATTAAAATAAATAAATTAAAAAAGAGAGAGAGCGAGAGTGAAGGGTGTGTGCAAGGTAAGATTATTGAAATAAGTTTCCATTTGCTTGATTTTCCTGAGGGTATGTGTCCGTAATGATCTGCCTGACACCAAAGCATCTGAGTACACTGTGAAATTAATTGCTGGGGACACTGCAGTGCACCACAGTTCTGCAGGCCACGGGTGCTGTTTCAGTTATGGATGTACTTTCCTTTTTTTAGTACATGTGAAGGTTAGTTTTTACTGGAAAAGATACTGCCATGCCCAGATTGCTGTGTGGCATGGAGGAAAACTCATGTTAGCCAAAGACCTTATCGCTTAGATTGCTTATTCTTGTTTTCATGGAGGAAATATGTGAGAGAAAACTGTATCGAAACAAGTGTCTTTATGCAGGTATAATTGTATCCCTCCTAACGAGACCTCTCTACCAGAAAAAGCTCTAAAACATTGCACCTTAATTCCACACTACTCTGTCAGCAAAAATTTGTATTCTGTAATGTAATATTTATGTATGTTTATAAATGGTTAAGAAAGGGCTAACATAGTCAGGCATCATTAGCATGGGCAGAAACTACTGGGAGGTGTTAGAGATTGGCTCCTTATGCCTGTGATTTACAGCAATTGTCCTGCTGGAACCAGTAATTATCCAGCAATTGATTATTAAAACACCCTTTAGCGAATTATTTATGAGGATGCTTTTCATGTAAATTGCACCAGAAGTTGTTCGGAGGCGAGTTTCACATTGATAAATAAATATTTTACTGCAGACAATTGAAAAAGAGCTTTCAGCAGGTGAAAGCGTTGCTGTTAATGTAGCGATGTGTTTGGGTGGGTCATGTCTGTGCCCGAAAAACAAAGGGTGTTTCATCTGGAGGAATGAATCTCTTGTATCCCACGTTGCAGAGGGCAGCAGTGGAGGAGGTGAGATAATCTAAACCAGAAATGCTCAGTGTGTCTTAGCCATTAGCAAAGAGCTTAGATGGAATTGAAAATGCATCTCTGAGCTTTGCACGGGCTCTTGGTTCTGTGATTCTTTGCAAGGGAGGGGATATTCACCTTTTCAGCTCTGCGTGGCCATTTTCTTGGGCAAAAATTTTTAAAATGGGATCTAGTGACAAGTCCCACCTGGGATGTACTCCTAGCTGAACACAGAGTTGACAGTGGCACTGGTGGTTCTGAAAGGGCATCTCATCCTGCAAACTGTGTCTTCATGAGTGCTTGGACTCTCATGGCTACAACTACTTTGCAGTTAATACCATTTAACTAACTCCAGGGGCAAGTGGAGTGTTCAGCTAAGTTACTACAGGTATTTTTTTTCGCCCTGGGCATGCTCAGAACCCTAATATGAGTTTTCTCTACCTGTTCCTTGCTGTTTGCACGCTGGCTCAGTCAATTTTTCCTGTGGTAACAGTGTGATGCCTGGCTTTGTGTTATAGTTGTAGGAGGGAGAGTAAAGGTAACCCCCATAAATTCAAATACGCCTCAAACGTTTTGACACAACTTGTAAAAATTAAAAGCTGATTGTACCTTTAATGGCAGTCTTGTCAGTAATATTCAAAGCAGTAAGTCTCTCATATTCTGAAAGCACAGATTACCTGAAGTGACTGAAAGAGGCTTCAAAGAATCTATAATTAAAATCAGTAATATGTAGCGTACGTTTTAAAACCCTGAACTCTATTTGAGAGATTATTTTCTTTATCTAGTACTTAAGAACACATTCAGATATATTGATACCACTATTGTCTTATTTAAAGAGCATTCCTGCTGGAGACAGGCCCGTGTTTGGCTGAGTCCTGCCTGTGGGACTATAGACCATTGTGCTGTCCCAGGAGTAAGGCTGACAAAGAAATGTGTCTGGGACACAATGCTGTCCCATTCTGCTCTCTCAGGCCAGAAAAAAAACCATAAAAAAGGTGCAGTTTACTTCCCCCTGCCTGTCTATGGCTCCCCTGGCAAGCATGGCCTGAGCAAATTCCTCTTAGTCTCCATTCATGTGCAAAGGCACAAAAGGAGAGAACAATATCTGCATTTTCCACTGCAGCCCGTACAATATCTGGGTAGGCAGTGTGGCTAGACAGGGATTTGGGGGATTGTTCTCCTGCTTGGGTCTGAATGACAAAGTGCTCTTGCAAGAGCAGATTCTGCTGCTGTTGTTACACTGAACTGTGGCTGACACACCTGGAGCCCTCTGTGGATGAAAGGCACTTTATAACCAAAACCTGCGCCCTTCAGGAGGATTTATGAACCATTTGTACAACAGTGAAATTTAACAGTGCTGTTAATGAGCTTTTGGTGATTTCACTGGCAGTTCTGTAGGCAGAAGGGCCGAGGATTAAGCTCTCCTTAAAGGTTTTGAGGTTTAGCAAATGGAAAGAGGGAAGGGGCTGGCCTTTATCAATCACCTGGCATCCTCTCCTTTCTTCCCATCCTCCACACTCTCTCTAAGGTAGAAACTGCCACAGTAAGATCTTTAGGTGTATCACAACAAACTTCAGCTGGGGAACTGGCTTAAATACCTTTAATTTACTTATTCTTTTCACTCCTTCTCCCCTAGTCTGACATTTACCCTTATTCCATCATTAATTTTGTGGCCACATCTTGCCATGACTAACATTTTGTGTGAAGATGACAGCAAGAAAAGGCATTGGACTGTGTCTTCCTCCCGTCATCCACTGTTTATTGTTAAATAAACACTATTTTATTGTTTATTCATTAAATAATGGAATTAGAATTTTCTTTCCCTTCCCCTTCTATTGTAGCACGTAGTAGCAGTAATGAGAAAGATACTTCCTTGGCAAGGTGGCTTATTAGAAGTTGACTGATACTTTTCATTGTGGAGATAGGTTTTTGATTTTAATTTAATTTTTTAAAAAAATTATTTGAATAAAACTAATTTTCAGCCCTACTCATCGTCCATTCTCAGAGAGCTTTTAGAAGTCCCCCACTTTGACTTTGAATGTGAAAGGTCTGAAAGCAAAATGGATTCTCTCTTAAACTGCTATCACTGTGCTGTTTGAAATACAGTTCAGACCAGAGAAAAAGTAGTTTTGTTGGCCTGATAGAGAATTAATTCTCCTTTCTCCTTAGCATTAAAGTCCAGAGCTAGAACCAGCAGGTCTGTTAGAAATAAGGAGTAAAGGTGAATTTTCTCCTTTTTTTCCCCTTTCATTGTGAGCAATGGGGAGATAATTCCTAATTGCTAGATTTGTTAGCTGGAGGTAGAAGGGAAGGCTGTGTAAAGAGAGTGGTGAGAAAGAAGATTTAGATTTAAATATTCATGTTTTGGGGGCTATTCAATGATATTAGGAATAAATTACCAGCTAAGGACACACTTGATTGATTCTGTCTGAATTTGTTTTATAATAATTTCACATAATTTCATTTATTCTTTCCTTTAACATCCATTAGAGGAAAAAAGAAAAAATATATGGCATATGAAAAGAACACAGGGAAGTTTTTAATATAATGTTAATAATAGTTGATATTTAATTGAGATCGTATCTTTAATCTTTTCTTCTTTTCCCCTGCCAGTGTTTCATCTCTATACTTATTATCTTGTTTTCAGTACAGAATTATCACCCACTGGTTTTCAATTACAGCGATGCCCATATTGATTCTCCCCTTGATTTTAACTCGAAGCTGAAAAATTACTCACTTAAGCCAATAAAAGTAGATGATGTGCTTAGTTTTGGGTTCCTTTTTTAAAATAATAAACAAATAAAAAAGAAGAATGAGAAGCTTATAATGATTCTGAGTTACAGCAAATTTGTATGGAAATGCATTTTAAATCATTAGAACTCGGAACAGTGTTACAAATTTATATTTATCTCTTCACGTTGAAGTGGTCCCTAAGGACATAAAACCTGTGTCTGTAATTCTGAGTTGTATTTGTCTGTTAGTTCTTGGGCACTGAGACCCCCCTGCAGATAATGGATTCTGTCTGCACTTCTCTTGGCTTCCAAAAATAAGGTTTCTGTATGCAGAATGCCCATTGGGAGTGGTCCATGTCCATGCTAGCTCCCAGACCGTGGCCAGGAGCTGTCTGGGGGAGTGCCAGCTGGCCCAAAATCACCACTCTTTGGGATTAACAGTAGAGATGATCACATTCCCAGGCTTAGGGAAGCTCCCAGGCACTGCTAAATTTGCTAACAGAGACGTAGCCAGAGAGCACTGTCCCATCAAGAGGGTGTTGGACCACTCCTCCAAACTCTTCTGTACAGAGCCATCAATTTTACCTACACAACCCAAAACAGAAATAGCAAAGGGTCAAGGGTACCAAACTGCAAAAATTAAGCTCTGTCAGAACCTCTGTCCTAAATATCACAAGTAAATGATCTCACTTTTGACAGAGTGAGTGATTTGTAAGGGAATCCACACAGGTGCACACATTAAAGTGTTGGTAGGTATGTATGTAGGTGGGCTTTCTCCAGAGCAGGAGGAGGAAGGAAGTCCCTTAGATTCAGGAAGATGCTGAATATCTATAGAAGAGAATTGCTTTAACTAACATTAGCCCCATTGATCTGGGATGATATTCCCAGCTGCATTCACCTACCTACGTAGACATAGTATAAAAATAATTCTTTTCAGTCTGACCAAAACACTGAAAAGACAAATCCCATAGGCTTATGTGCTGTTGGTTAGTTTGCCACATGTAATCTCTCTTTTTCTTTGACGGTGTTCAATATTCTTGGCCATGTTTTATTGTAACTCTAACTTTTAAATTTAGGACTGCTAATCTGTAACCATAGTTAGAAATATTTGAGTCGAGATTTTCAGACATGTTCTTGTAGTCCTGAAAACTCCCTTGCCCAAAAGGCCTATTTGGAAGAGCAGAGCCACCATGAAACTGTTCACCATGAACCTGGTTCCATCCAGGTTCTAAGCCTCTGCCCTGCCTTAATCTCTGCTTTTCCCCTCCTAGCTCCAGACAGACAGTCCTGCTTTCTCAGGGGCCCAACTGTTTTTGCCCCATTTCAACATCCATCTCTCCTGCTTAGGACAACCTACTTACTTTAACAAAGTTTTTCCTGTGCTTGTCACTGCGCAGACATTTTTTGCATGTCTAATTTGTGCACTTTTTATGCATTGTAGCAGCATTTCCCCTCTTTGGAAATTTTCCAGGAAGCGCCTCTACTTACTCGTTTGTAACATGCCAGTATGGTAGGTTGTGATTTACCAGTCCATTTCTTCCCCAAGAGTAAATTAATTGAGTTGATAGTAGCAGAATTTATAGTTTTATACAGGCTATATTTACATGCTAGGGAAATATTTTAGCATTAGGATGGGGTAAATGAGTCATAACTGATTAGAGAGGAATTCCTGTCTAGGCAGCAGTAAGAAGCCAAGGCTTCTCTTTCCTTTCTTCCTGGGATGCCTGCCCTGCTGGAGCAGTTGCCCATCTTACCTTCTTTTTCTTTTGCACTTAGTATCACACAGGGCTGGGACCTCTAAAGGATTTGTGAAGCTGCAGAAGACAGAAATTTTCTGCAGAGGCTCATCATCACTGATGATATTGTTTTACTGCCTTTTCTGTTTGGGGCACACCTGTCAATGAAGGCTTCAGTCTTGCTGTCCTGCACATTATACATATTCTAATTTTTATTTCTCATCTGCCAATTTTTTACATGGGTTTTTTTGGGTTTTTTGTTTTGGTTTGGTTTTCTTTTTTTAAAAAATTTTAGGGTTGAACTAGTAGGTCTGTGGCTCTTTCCAAACCTGCATAGAGGCTCTTCTACCACACCCACTCCCCTCTACCCCTGTAACAGTAAAACATTTCTTCAGACTGTAGTACCCTCTATACCATCAAAAAGTTGTTGTTGTTTCCTGTGAAATACCTCAGGTGCCAAACACAACCTCAGTGCAGCCTGTGGAAATGCAGTCTCCCAGAGGGGATGCTGACTGTGCATAAAAGTGGGCTCTGTTTTCCAAGGCACCTGCCAGAACCTTGCTGACATTTTCAGCATAGGAAAATATTTGGCACTGGACAGCTGTTCAAAAACTTTCACCCTTGTAGGTAAAAAAAAAAGTTCCCTTTTTTTAAAACATGTTTATATAATTTTTGGGCCTACACACATGTGAAAGGCTTCATTTTTCCCCCCACTGTGAACTTCAGGGAATTTACCTCCTCGGTTCTTCCTATTTCCTCTATCATTCCACACTGTGAACACATCCAGCTCTTCTTTTTAGTGTCAGCCTTTCCCAGCAACCTGAGTTGCAGGATGGTTCATTGCTTCTACTCTTTCTTCCAGGAATTACAAGTCTTACTCCAGCATCTATTTATTATTTTTAAGTTCCTCTAAGAAGTGCTTGTTGAATGCTTAATATGTTTGGATTTAACACCTCCTCCCTTAGCAGTATTGCAAGTTATTTCTCTTCCACCTTCCTCTCCCATAAAAATGATGAGGACAGGATTGTACCTGCAAGCTCTGAGGTGTGCCACTTTGTACCTTTCTGACAGCTGGCTTTTCCATCTCATGATGTGCTACTGGCTTATGTTTCAGTGACATTAAATTACTGAGCATAAATTTTACACTGTAAATTACAGTGTAAAAAAATTACTGAGCAGCCCATTTGCTTGTAAGTTGAGATTTTAGCAAAGAGTAAGTTGGTGTTTTAACTATTGCTCATAGGAAGAGTTTATAAGAGCAGCTGGGCCTGTGTGTCACCCCTGTGTCCTGCACAGGGTGCTGGGTTTGGCAGAAGTGGTGGTGCATCACTCATTCACAGCAGCAGACAACAATCCCTTGCAGTTGCAAATGCCAGGCACTGTCTTAACTTGTGGCAGTAGCTCTGCAGTGTTCAGCTGTGTGTGGCATTGTCCTTCCCCAGTCAGCACCTTTTTCTTTTAAATCCCAGTGATGCCTTAAGTTCTAGCTTTCATATTTTCCAGGTTCTGTACTGCATTGGTAGATAACTCTGAACTTCATATTAAGTGTTAGCAGGTTCTCCTCACAGCTCAGTCAGACAGAACAATCCTTTTCCAGCCCCAGAACCAAGGACACTGTTGCAGGTTTGGGCCCAAAAAGTGCAAACAACAGGGAATTGAGGGGAGCAATCTGGGAGGATGGGACTGCATAACCTGCAGCTGGAACTGGACAATTAACCCCAGTATGTAATGGACCAAAACTTACAAAAGTGTGAAAACTCATGACTCTGAGTCCATCTTGGGTCCATCTTGGGTGGAGCCCTGGCCAGGCTCTTGTGCTGCCCAAGGTGACTCCTTTGAAGGCCTTGTAATAAATCCCAGCTTTATTCCTTTAACAGTGTCCAGCCTCTGCTCCAGGTAAGCTCTTTAGGCATCACCAGGTAAAGAGCTTTGCAATGTCCTTCTGTCCAGGTCTCTTCTTCCAGTACTTTGGATTTCCCATAAAGACTACTGAATAGATCATATGCCTGTTACCTGGAGAATATGTTGGTGGTGGCCACGTCTTCTGTAAAGCCTGGATTATTCATAGACTCACCTGTCACTTCTCCTGTTTCAAACGTTGTTCTAATTCACAGAATCACAGAATGGTTTGGGCTGGAATGGAACTTAAAGCTCATCTTGTTCCAGCCCCTGCCATGGGCAGGGACACCTTCCACTGTCCCAGGCTGCTCAAAGCTCCATCCAGCCTGGCCTTGGGCACTTCCAGGAACAACTTCCACAACTTCTCTGGGCAACCTGTGCCAGTGTCTCAGCGCTCTCACACAAAAGAATTTTTTCCTGTTACCTAATCTAAACCTAGTCTCAGTTTGAAGCTGTTCCCCCTTGTCCTGTCACTACATTTGTAAGTAGAAGTAAAATGCAATATTCAAAGTCCCCTAATGCACTGTTTTTCACAAGTAGAAATTATCAGATTTAAAGTACTCTTGGAAGGGTTGGGTTTTTGTTTTGCTTTGGTTTTCAATGTATTTGCTTGGTGATTGCAATCAATATTGTACAGGAAGAAACTCTGATAAAGACCTTCATTGTCCTTTATTTTCCTGGACAGTTTCAACAGAAGAGAGTTTTTCATCTTGTCATTTAGCAGTTGATCATAGCCCTTGACTGAGGAATTCCCATTGCCTGTCATTATGGAACCCAAGTACAGCACAAAATGCAGCCAATTTTAACAAATTCATCGAGTTACTAATGGCAAGGAGATACCAGCAAAGTCTTGAACTGTGCTGTCAGGACATGCTCCTTCACTTTATTTTATTTAAAAAAATACAGATAGGATTCAACTAGCTGCTTCTGAGGGAAAATATAGGCTGTGTTCCAGAGAGAAATATATGTGAAGTGTTAAGCTAATATGCAATTACTTCAGTGCATCATAATTGGAGACTAAAGTCAGTCACCTTGAGAGCATATTTGGGTATTTCCCAAAATACCTCTCCAAAATAATTTAGGATAGTGTGCTCTTGAATATGTGAGTGGAAACAGTGTTGGAAAAAAATAAGATAAATATAAGAACCATACTTTGGCAAAACTCTAAAAATTTTCTTGTCCATTCTCAAGCTCTATGGACTGAGAGAACAGCAAAACAGTAAGATTCAGTTATAATGTAAAATTGAACAGCACCATTTCCTTAATATTCATCAAAATACGACTCAAAACATTTGCAAGTGATGAGCAGTGTAACCCACACCACCAGCACCAGTTTCAGCCTGTCATCCCTAGGAAGGAACAAATAACAAGATCGTGATAGTTGCTTTTCAAAGGGTTTGGGCATTTGTCTAGAATACACAAATTGGAAGCCAAATCTGAAGTGAAACCAATGCAGTCATCAGACAAAATGAAATTTCCTTTCAAAGTGGGAGCTGGAAAATGGATGTGCACAGGGACTATTTATAGAAGAAATCCCACTCCTTAGACTTGATTAGAGATAGGCCATGATTTAAATAAGTGAGATGAGCTAGCTTTAAATATCCATTTTTAAATTTTATAGTTATTAGTAAGCTATTTCACAAACTGGCCTTTTCTCTCTTTTTTTTTGGTAAAAAACAAAATCCGTTCCTTCAAAATGGTGCAGGGAAGAGTGTGTGGGAGCAAAATTTACAGAATAAAGGTTTCCTTTAATTTATTCACTAAAGATTCCTGGCAGGTAAGACTCATTTAAAGGAAACACTTTTTCTTTTTTTTTCCCCCATGATCTTCTAAATTCCCATCTGTACTCAGACATTTCTATTTACACTGTTACATTCTTCAGGAGCAAAACTTCTCCGATGTAAAACGCTGAAGGAGTTGTGCGTGAACGTTGCTGAAAAATGTCTCTGTGCAGAAAGCTTCCTGAAAATGGCAGTGGTGCTCACCCCAACAGCCCCATGTAACCAGACTCCCAGGGCACCACACGTCCTGCTCAAGGAAGCTCTTGCAGCCCTAGCTAAGGAGACAGGGCTCTCTGCATTAAGTTGTAGCAGGTCTTGTTTTTAATGCAGAAGGTCCTCAGCTTGTTCCCTGATCTCTCAAGCTCATGGTAGCTAACATGCTTGTACCAAAGATAATTTATCTCTGGGATAAATATACCTCAAATGGAGCAAGCAAGGAGGAGAGCTCATGGCAAGATACATGCCCAGTAAGTGCAGTCAATAGAAGTTGTTTGAAGTTGCTTAAGTGGCTTTAAAATAATCCCTACACCAAACCCAAGCCCTACCTCCTACCCTTCTATTTGCTGGTGTTTTTAATACTTTAAAAGCCTCACAGATGTCTTCTCCAGTTCTTGAGAATGTTCAAACAATTTTGGATTTGCCAGGTTTAAACCTGTATTTACTCTTCATTCATCTTGGACCTAACAAACTTTTTCTGTCCATGATCTCTGCCATGACCTGAATTTGCAGTGTTTTTATGTGATCACTTCAGTGCTGCAGTAGAGTTTTTTTCTTCTGGGTCTCTAATTGCCTTCACAGCCCAGCAAATCCAAGTGGTATCCAAATCTAGCTGGTATCCAAAGTCCACAAGAAGAAACTATTTTGCAATGCCCATAAAAGAGTGGTAAATTTTTGTTACGATGCTAACAGCAGAAGAATTACAACAGGGCAATCCATTTACAGCAGTTAATTTTGTGGTATTTTCTGCAAGACACTAAAATTGTTCTGGAATAGCAAACCTATATAACTTCCAGGCATTGATTTTGATGGTAGCAAATGCAGGTTGTCAAGATTTCAAGCTCTGTGTGTTGTCAGTGTTCCTCTGTTGCAATTTCTGAAATACCCAAAGGCAAGAAGCTGTCATTGTTTTTAGGACCTGCAGAGTGTAAGACAGTGAATTTGCCAGCCCTTGCTGGAAATTGTCAGTAGATGCTGAGATGTGTTCTTGCAGGATCCTTAGTAGGTTAACAAATGAGGTTTTCTTTATGGAAGATTTGTACCAGTGTGGGGAATCCCTGGACTTCAAACACGTAAAATAGGGTGTCTGTGAATGAACAAAGGGCTAGAAGAGGTGCGTGAAAATTTGGCAGTGAAGAGTGGCCAGCACAATGGTGCTTTGTAGGAAGCACCAAAATACTTGAAAATACGGACCCTGATGCATTCCAGAGCAAATGCAGAAATCACACTGGTGATGGATGCTTGTGCAAGACTCCCTGTGCAGGCACAGAGGGCCGAGTTAGGTATTTGCTTGTTCACAAGCACTGAAGAAACCTCGTGGTGTCTGACTCCTGTTTGGGTGACTGGGAAGCAGATCCCTCACATGCAAAAGCAGCAGGTCTTCCTTGAGAGATCATTTGCCTGGCATGGAATTCCAGAGACTGTAATCACAGATAACGTAATTCAGTTTTCCTGTCAGGGATCTGCTATTTGTAGCAGCAGCAGAACCAGGGTGTGCCACATCCCTGCCACACTCCAGCCAAAGCAGAAGCAGCTGTCAGGGTTGCCAGGCATCCTGGGGTAAAAGGGATACAGAGGAGGTATTTTTGTACATTATTTGGTGATCAGCAAGCCTGCAGGATCGTTCTGTGTCACACCATGCATGGATACTGTGGTGCACAAATGCTGCAACTCAGTCGAGGTAGAAAAGCACTCCATCTGCTGTGGCCTAATTTGTAACAGAGAACTGGAAAACCAGAACTAGATATCCCTCCTCCAGTGAAAAGGTCTGCTGTGCTCGGTATGGTATGTCCAATACAGCAGCAGCAGCAGCAGAGAACTTACTTGAATAAGAGTGGACATAATTTATAGTCAGTCAGGCTCTCAGAATGGAAACGACACACAAACTCCAACCCAAGGCTGTTACATTTAAGGATGTTGTATTTGTTCTAATTTGTGCATTTAGCAAATTAGGCCTTTGGCTTTTTTCCTCCATTTGCAGTAAAATATTGCCTTCTTGCTATGAGGGCCTAGAAGAAAAGGCAAAGTATGAAATTCTGGGGAGGTACTGAACTTTCAATGGCCAGGACTAAGTAAAATGTCTTCATTAAAGCAAGCAGAAACAGCAATAAGATTTCTGTTTTAAAAGCTAGCATCTAGACACCTGCTGTTACTGAATAACACGTATCAAAGATTTTTTGACCAAATAAAGGTCATCCTTTCTCTTCAATTGACTCTGTATTTCTAAAAGCAAAATTGGCTTGACTCAATCAAGACTGGCTTTTCTCCCCTCTATGCATTAAGGAGTTTGACATAGGTGCAGAAATGAATGACATTTCCTCAGTTTCCAGAAATCCAATGGCCATTTGTGACCCCCTTTTAGTTTGGTTCAGGTTAGAGTAATGGGTTGTTGAATCTACCTTTGAGTACCCCTCGTGCTCGGACACTTCAGCTATCACAGAGTTATTTAAGGCAGAGACAACTTCACCTGCAGCCACCTGGAAAGAGAATCTTCAGTTTCCTATTCCTGTCTTCCGTCATACCCAGCAATTTTATTCTGAATGAAGGTTAAAATCAACTTAGAGGAACCTGGGAATTATGTTTCAATGCGTGCAGGTGCAGTGGCTCTGAAATAGAACTAATAATGCTGTGACAAGTGCCTTGTAATTCCTCGAGATGTCACAGTTCATTTGCTGTCACTCATATGCCATGTCCTAGTAACACAGAAAGAAGCAGTGCCCAGGATGTAGCAGTTGTTACGTGATGAGGGGAGGGAAAATTGGAACAGATTAATCAGAGAATCTGAACAATTCAGTTCAGAAAGACTTGTAAAGGTTGTTTAATCTGACCTCCTGCTCCATGCAAGGCCATCTTGCTCAGTATTTCAGGGCTGTTATCAAGTTTCAAAAATCTCCTGCAGCTCCTCTGCACTTTTTCCAGTTCTGCAGTGGCCTCAGAAGGAGATGATTTTTTTCTCATTTGGTCCAGTTAGAATTTCCTTGCAAGGAGTTTGTTTTTCATTGCTTCTAGGTCTTTTTCTGTGCATCTCTGGGACGAGTCTGGCTCCCTTTTCTGTACAACCTCCCTGCAGGACCCCCAAAGCTGTCTCTTCTCAGGGCTGAGCCTCAGCGCTTCCTCGCAGGGCAGGTGCTGCAGCCCCTGACTGTCACAGGGGCTCTCTGCTGATGCTTTTCCTGTTTGTTGGTATCCAAAACTACTCTCACAAATACCAGGCAGAGGGCAATGACCACCTCCTTCCACCTGCTGTCTGCAGCCTTGCTGCTCCTGATGTGGTTGCCCTGTGCTGGCAATTGATTCCTGCTCCCTCCTGCTGGCTGTGAAGCCTGGGAGGGCAATGTGGATAAATAACAGGTTTATGGAGGCAAGGAGGTGAAAAGAATTGTTCTTGTGGGAAATGATGAGCAGCATAGCTCATCCAGGAAGTTGACCATTGTGCAAGGCTTGGAGGATAAAAATGGAAGTGACATACACAGAAAGAAATGAGTGAGGACCAGCAAGAGCTTTTAGGGCTAACACACAAAAAGGTTTACAAACAGCAATCTCTTTTTCCCAAATATCTCCAGGCAGGCATCTGAATGCTTCTGAACATGTTTAGGAGCTGTGTACGTCGGGGTTGCAAAAACACCTGTGGATTCTGGTTGGATTTGTTTTGGGCTTTTTAGAATTTATTATATTATTTCCTGCCTCACAGCCACATACGACTTGTCCATAATGAGGGGTTTATATCCCTGATCAATGAGTACAAACATATCATTTTCACAAAACATGCATCAGGTGTACAGTGGGTCAATCATGTTTTGACCACTGCCCATGCACATTAATTGTCTGGGGTAGCTATAGCCCAGCAGCCCCAGCAGCTCAGAGCCTGGGGGGCTGGTACACCACTGCTCAAAGCTGTAGTGTCCTCCTTAAATCAGGAGAAAAGGGATTGCAGCTTCTACTAGCAAGATAGATTAAAGTTAATCCTTGAGCTAAGACAAAACTCCAATACGTATATATGTATATATATGTATATGAGTGTGTGTATGTGTATATATATATATATATATATATATAAATGTGTTTCTAGATGATGGTGTTTACCTCCAAAAAGCTTTATGTTCTCCGAGAAGATGCCATAAGTAAAGATACATAGAAAGGTTATACAAAAAGGCAAGCTTATTCACAGTGATATCATACTATAAAAGTGAATATCACGGAATTATTTTTGTTTTTCCTCTTTAGAAATATCTGTCCCTGTTTTGCAGTATTTATGCTGTGGAATTAATGACATAAGTAAAATAATTGGGTAGGATATTACTAGACATACTTCGTGCCTCAGTTTATGAATATAGAAACCAGTAGGGCTTGTTAAGAAAATGTTTGTATTTTTAGGTTTGTGTCCCTTGGAAGAAAGCAAAGAAAGCACTGGCATTGAGAATATATAGCAGCACTGAGTCAAGTGTGAGGACTTTTCAATGGAACGAAGTAGGAAAATTTTGCAATCTTTAGTCACACCTGTTAATCTTGAAGAGTCAAAAGTGCAAGTGCATTGCATTACAGTGCCTGTATTTTAAAAGACAGCATTCCTGGAGCAGCTTACCTAGTAGTGTGATGTTACTTGGATCCTTAGCCAGAGAGAAATACTCCTCAAGACTTGTGCAAATGCAGCTGGAAGATGGCACTTTGGCCAGCACACCAGCTCTGGATTTATTAGCAGGGTGCACCTGCGAGCCCTGACACTAGAAAATAAAAAGTGAGTGATCCTAGTGAGTGAGCCTTTGAGACTGGGTGTATGAAACAAGAAATCTTGTCCACTAAAAGAGTGCAGGCTGTTGTAAATCATGGTGATGGGCAGTGCAGAGAGGGCTCAACCACACCCCTTAGGGAGGGGACTGTGCCCCTCTGCCCCTGTGCTCAGGTGAGACCCCACCTGCAGAGCTGCCCAGCCCTGGGTCAGCACAGCAAGGACAGGGAGCTGCTGCAGCCAGGCCAGAGCAGGAACACCAAGGGCAGCAGAGGGCTGGAGCAGCTCTGCTGGGAGGAAAGGCTGGGAGAGCTGGGATTGCTCAGCCTGGAGAAGGAAAGGCTTTGGGGTGACCTCACTGTGGCCTTCAAGTACCTGAAGGGAGAAAGATGGACAAGAAAGATAGAGAGAGACCCTTTACAGGGGTCTGGAGTGACAGGACAAGGGGCAATGGCTTCACACTTAGAGAGTGGGTTTAAATTAGATGTTAGGGAGAAATTCTTCCCTGTGAGGATGGCGAGCACTGGCACAGGGTGCCCAGAGCAGCTGTGGCTGCCCCTGGATCCCTGGCAGTGTCCAAGGCCAGGCTGGATGGGCTCTGAGCAGCCTGGGATAGTGGAAGGTGTCCCTGCCCAGGGCAGGGGATTGAAATGAGAGGGTTTTTAAGGTCTCTTTGAACCCAGGCCATTGTGTGACACACGGGAGGGGAGGTTGGTGCCACACCAGCCTCGTGCAGATGTGCCCAGCATGCTGCAAAAGGCAACTGCACACACTGCACAACCTTTTAGAGCAGGGGTATTGCATGTGAAACGCACTCTTTGCATCTAAGATCACAGCCTGAATTAGTAAGGGAAGACAGGAAAAGTGGGAGGATAGTTCTCTGTGGTTTTTCACAGCTACTTACCTGAATGTTCACGTTCTTTATGTCCCCGGGGCACTCCCCTTTGCCCCAGTTTCAGCATCTGCTGTACCCCTCCTCAGGGAGCCCTTGAAGCCACGTGGTTCTCTTGCTATTCCTGCACGTCTGTGTGCCTGAGGAGTGGGTGTAGTAGTGGTCCCTATTCTTTCTGCTGCTTCACTCCATGTCTCATTTGCTTTTTATGCTTTTTCCAAATGACAAAGCGACTGCTGCACTGTCCAGCTCCCCTCTTGCTCAACATCAGCAGCATATAAATATTCTTCTACCAGCACGTGTTCCTTTCCCCATGTTAGAGCCACCAAACGGACGCAGCTTTGCTTTAGTGACAGTATTGGAAAAATCCAGCTTCCTAATCTTTTTGTATTGATCTTCTCTTGAGCAAGCTGATGGACTGGATTTTGCTTCCATTGTGCTCCTGCATATCTCTCCAGACCTTTTAATCTGGGACTCTAACCCCATGGAGAGAGAAGTCTGTTCCCAAAATCCAAGGGGTGGTTGCTTTGGGAGTGTAGAAATGCCACAGTAGTAAATACTATGGGATGGCAGGGTCCGTGCTGCCTGCTGGAGCTGTGCTTCTGTCCTTCAGGATGCAATGGCTTTTTTTCAGAGCACATCATGTTCAGCAGAAGAACAGAACCTCATGGGATGATTGCAGGACAGAATACTGTCCAAAGTGTCTGTCAATAGCTCTTGAAGCCAGAGCCTGCAAGAAGAGCTGGCAGAGCATTCATGAGAGCCTCCTTCAGTGAACCAACTCAGGCTTGCTCCAAACGATTCGGGCCATGACAAGGGCTTCAAAGAACTCTCTGAAGACTAACAATTACACTGAACCTGAGGAATTTAGCACTTAGAGACATTAAAAAGACTAAACTGATTTGTGTATCCAGAGATTAGGCTGTGTATCTCTCAAGGGGAAGGTATTGGTCACAGTACAGCGTCCTTGCAGCCAAGAACAGAATAGTAATTCAAACTGTAAAAGAAAAAGAAAAAAAAAAGTTACATTCATCTTCAATAATGCATTATTGGACATTTAAATCTGAAATCTGCTTTTCTCTGAATTTATTTTTCTCCAAGTTCAGACTTGTACATTAAAATTTTACTGCTCCTTAACAGTAAAGCAATTTAATATGTAACTTCTTTTTTTTCCCATTTAATTTTACTGAAGTTGTTTGGGGAAAAGAGATGCAGAGGTAAACAGAGATTCTGCAGACACAAACAAAGTTGTGCATCTGTTCCTGAATCCCTTGCCTAGGAGACGTAATGGATACTAAGGCACCATGTCCAGTATTTTAAGGAGTTGGTCACATTATACAGCACATCTGAAAAATGCCCGTGTCATTATTTACATTGTACAGAACAAAGGAGTATTGAGAAAATGTCACGGATGATTGAAGCAGGGAAAAATGAAATCCATTGCCCATACTGACACTGATTTTCCTTGTGTCCTCACACAAGTTCCATCTTGCTGAAGCAGATGCTCTGTGGGTGACTCACCTCACCCCAGGGGCAGCTGCAGGCTGCACCAGGAGCACACGTCCAGCACACACCAGGGCTTTCAGAAACAAAGGCCTTCCAGTCGACCTGCCCCATTTCCCAATCCTCAGCACCGGGAGGACATCGTTGTTAATTTTGTGCTTACCTGCCCCATTTCCCAGTCCTCAGCACCAGGAGGACATCGTTGTTAATTTTGTGCTTACCTGCCCCATTTCCCAATCCTCAGCACCAGGAGGACATCGTTGTTAATTTTGTGCTTACCTGCCCCATTTCCCAATCCTCAGCACCAGGAGGACATCGTTGTTAATTTTGTGCGACTGAGGACGTGTTCTTGTTTGAGGTGTCAAAGGGAAGGTTGTAGCAAGTAAGAGAAACAGCAAAATGCCAGGACACAAGGCACAAGTGCAGCTGAAATGAAAATCTAAATTTTGAGCTCTGAAACAAAAAAGCACGTTAAATAAGGCTGTCTGCTAGGAGAAAAAGAACATCAGAAGAGAAAATATTTATACAACAGGCTTTTAAGGTATTTAGATCAGCATTTACCTAAAGTGTAATCCATCCTTAAACACAGCTATAGATAAAACTAATTATTTAGTGTGACGCTTCATTGTGTGTCCCACAGACTTCTTACCTGATTTGATTCTCAAATTGATTTCTTTGTCAGGTGCAGGACAGCTGCACTAGTTTTATCTGATTTGTTGGCTAAGTGGACACACATGTGTGATGGTTACAGCTAACTCTGGCAGAAATGTTCTCTGTCACATAAAGTAGGTGCAAGCTGAATGAAGCAAAAAACAGGTTCACTCCACCTTATTCCATAAAAAAAAAAATGTAGTCTTGTGAGTGTTACAGTGTTTGGGAGGTTTTTGTTTATTTGCTTCTTTTTCAATGGTTTAGCATTTCTGTGATGTGACAGCTTTGCAATCCATATAGTGTAGATTTACCACAAAAAGGAAACCAAGATTTTCAAGCAATGGAGATAAATCTTATCTATATTCCAAAAAGCAAAACATCTCTCTGTCCATAATGGGAAAAGAGGATTTCTTTTCTTCCCAGTAGTATTTTCCCAGAGCCTGGTGCTAGTCCATGGCAGGAAAACAAAGACTTTGAGCAACTCCCTCTCCCTCTTTCCTCTTTTCCACACTTCTCCCTGAAAGTGTGGCTCTCTTCCACTTGTGCCTTTTATTTTTTAACGAAGTAGAACGGAAGTGAAGATTATTTATCTGTGATAAATTTCAGTTTATCATAGAATGGTTTGGGTTGGAAGGGAACTTAAAGATCTCATAGTGCCAAGCCCCTGCCATGGGCAGGGGGGGCACCCACTGGATCAGGTTACTCAGGGCCTCATCCAGCCTGGCCTTGAACACTCCCACATTCTAACTAATATTTTGTGGCACGATTATTCCTGTGAGTGCACTCTCTGAAAGTGTTGGGTGCTGCATTAGGATGAACTCCATCCTCTACCTGAGGGCTTTGGAAAGTTTCTTCTTTCCTGGTCCCTCATGACAGTTTAATATATATGTGTATATATATAATTTATATATAT
>VZSE01010145.1:1126929-1144820 GCA_013398275.1 Promerops cafer | reverse complement strand
TATATATATATATAAAATATATATATATATAAATAAAATAATGGGGTCTGTGTAACCTTTAGCTAGACCATTTAAATACACCCAAAAATCTCAGACCTTTTGGGAAAAAGAAATCACTTTATTTGTGATTGATTTTTCTTTGCCTTATCAACCCCAAATGGGTACCTCATACATGCTTATTGCTCCTAGGCATGCATAAAATCTGCAAGAACAAATGGAAAAATGCAGAATCCCTGGCATTTTTATATATGCTGGCTTGGGCTCTGGCAGCTGCTCATTTGCACAGTTACCTGTGTGAAGGCAGGCAGGTTTTGGGGTGAGATAAAATGAATAACCTGGCACTTGTACCCCTGTATCGCACAGCAGCTCCCAGTTCTGCTCTTTGGACTCCTTGTGAACGGGCTAATGCTGGCACTGTGGCTGTGGGTCCAAGGCTGAGCAGGTCAGCTTTGTGGAGGTGGAATCCAGTTTTGGGGAAAGGAGAAGTGGAGTTAGTCAGGGATCCCTCTCTCCAGCCCACAGCTCACAGAGATTAAATTCTCCGTGCTGTAGCTGTAGATAGGGTGGGGTCTGAGGCATGCCACAGAGCCAGGAGCAGCTGCTGTCATTTTCGGTGGCAAATCCAGAGCAAACGAAATCAATAACCTGTAATGGTAAAGGCTTCGTTATGAAATTCACCCTTTTGAAATTATGGGCTGCACAGATAAGACAGTGGGTGAAATGAATGTGGCATAATGCATATATGGAGTCCGTGAGCTGGGTAAAGCACATCTTATAGATGCAACGTAGGTAAATAATTTAATATAGATTATATAATTATGTATATATAATGGAACATATGAACAAAAATTAAGCTTGGCTTAAAGCATGTGGGAAATTGGTGGTAGAGCTGGAAATTGGACCACTTGTGTTAGTCACAAGATCATTCAGGAAAACCTGAAGGAAGGTTTATTTCTGTATTAGCTTTCATTTTTTGCAGGCAGCATTGCCCTTCTAAAGATATCCCTTCAAAAGATGGACCTTTTAAGAATGTCTGCAGATCTGGACTCCCTCAGATTAACTAAGGGCACACATTTCAAAGGAAGTGGTGTTCATGGGGATTCTCTGCCAGCCACCCAGATCTCAGTTGCAGAAGTAAAGGATAAGTAGTAAAGGAGTTTAAATTTCCTCGAGCTGCTTTCTGTTGTGCTTCAGCTTTGATCTGCCAGGATTACCTTGAGAGGTGAGAAAAGTAGTTAATTTTCCACTTTCACTTGACACTTCCCCTTTCCCTGGGGGCTGCTGAGTTAGTGCCCACTGCCTGCCTGGGCGAGCTGCATGCAGTTTTAGAACCTGTGCTCTCTGGGTGCTGGCTGACTCCACAGGCTCTCAGAGGGGGCACTCAGGGATTTCCCTTGCTTGCAGTGCAGCTGCCATACAACTACACCCAGAGAGGTGGGCTTGCTGCTCTGGCCAGCCCACGGTGCCACCACCTTCACTTTGTCTTTCCTCTGTGGTCCCACAGGAGCTCTCTTGAGCTCCCAGGGAACATTCTTTACATGGTTTTACAAGTTATCTTTCTCCAGCTCTAGATTAAAACCAGTCTTTGTGGTGGTGGCTACAAAAAGATTTAACTCTGCTTAGGTGACCTCTGCTTTGTTTATAAAGCTAAATATGTCGCCTTCTTGTGCTGTTTTACTCCTTCATCTTTTTTACATTTAGGCTTTTGTTTTATTATTAATTAGATGCCATCCTTTTGTTCTGCTCTTATCACACCTCAAACAATAGATTCTTAGCCATAGCCAAGGCTTCTGTCTTCTTCAGAAATACAAATATTTGGCAACAGAGCACAATGTGTGTTTGTTTTTAAACAGCCATCACATGGAAGCTCTCATGTCCTTGCACTGTTGTCAGCTGTTGCAAAGGACAGAATAGCAGATGGCAAAATGGGCTAGGAGAAATGACTAAGCATGACTTGAGCTGCACTAGGAGGAAGAGGGATCAGGAATAATGACATCGTCCACTCCAGGGTGCAGCTTTTTGCAAACTTCAGGCACTGTTGCTCTGGTTGTGTCTTGGCTCTGGATGAGGCTGGTGCCTGTGCTTTCCTGGAGGGAGGGAAGCAGTGGCAGAGCACGATGGCCAGGGTGCATGTGCCCTGGCACCTCACTCTGAGAGCTGCCCTGCTCTGTTACAGCCCTCAGCTGCAGCGGGCTGGGACAGGTACCATGTGCTAGTGGTGTACACCACTTCCCTACAGCTCATCCAACAGCTGCACACTCAGACCCGCATGGGGAAAACAAGAAATCCTCAGCTTTTGCTTCCCCTGCAGCAGGAAGCAGAAACCTCTGTGACCAGAAGCAGAAATACTGATCTAAACTGTTTAACTGGTCACAACTGTTCTTGAACTGATCAAAGTACTGATGGTAGCCTCCAGGACTCACAATGTGCTTTATCTCTCATGGCAATCTGAGTCCAGGGACAATTTTAAATCAGGCATGAAAAAGCCAAATACAGCTTCTTCACTGGGCCCAGCCAGAGCTGCCACCATGGTCTGTGCATGGGGTAAGCTGCTTCTGTCCACTCTGCCCCCAAGACACAAAGGGCAGATAAAGCAGCATTTTCTAGGAAATGCAATGAGTCAGTTCCTGTTAGTGATGAGACCCCTGTGAGTCAGATCATTAGCACTGATTTCCATTTCCATTGCTCTTGCTGTTGTTGGGCTTTTTGTTTGTTTTAAGAAAGGGGATATTTTCATTTTACAACTGTTTTTTTAAACTACTTTCGTAAGGAAATAGGTCTTACGTGGTAATTGATCTCTGTTTGCCCATCCTTTCCCAGAAACTTTTGTGTTCACCATCAAGAAAGGTAGTGTTTTCAAAGCTGCTGAGTCCCTGCAATGTTCATGAAAACTGCTGGCTGGATGGAAGAAAAAGCCCCTGTTAGTGCTGTGGTGAGAGGCATGCCACAAAGGCAACTCACTCCACGAGTCACCAGAGAATCCACACCTCTAGATGGCAGGAAAAGCTTCGGAGTTTGCATGTTATATTAGAGCTCAAACAGAAACACATCTATTAGAAACTAAAAATAATCATCGCCGTCGCCCCCAAGAAAACTGATTTTTAATTGTATAAAAGCCATCCTGTAAAAGAAGCATTTGTAGCTGGCTCTGTAGATTCATGTGCTCCCCTCTCTTCATACACGTTAAGATTTAAGGTACTCATCAGTGGAAAATATGAATAGCCTCCCACAGGACTGCAGTCTCTCCTTCAGTACTAACATATTAAAACTAGACTTCTTAAACATTCATATTAATTAGTCTGTAAGGAACCATTATCAAAATATGGTGTGAATACATAATTATGAGGGTGTGTTGTCTGGCAGAAAAATGAGGGTCTGATCCTGCCTTCTCCCAAGTAAATGGCAGCTTCACCACTTGTTTTTGTACAAGCAATAGCGAGCCCTAAGGCAGCAGAAACGGGAGACAATTTTCCCCTTCCTGCCTCCCTGGAAGCACTGTCTCACCCTTGCTGAGAAAGCACTTCACCCCTCCTGGGAGGGGAGATAGAAAGCAGAGTGTTTGGCGGCTATTATCAATATTCATGCACAGCTGCAATTCACAGGCCTTATTCCCTGCTGAAATGTGCCATTAGCTGCAGCAGGGCTCGACCCAGAGTGGGACAGAGCCCTGCTAGAGCCAGTCAGGAATTCCTGAGTGGGACAGAGCCCTGCTAGAGCCAGTCAGGAATTCCTGAGTGGGACAGACCTCTGTTAGAGCCAGTCAGGAATTCCTGAGTGGGACAGACCCCTGTCAGAGCCAGTCAGGAATTCCTGGCTGTCCTCTAGGTGCATCTACCATCCTGCCACAGGAGAGGACAACCTGGTTCTTCTTGTGTCAGGGCTGTTTATCTCCTGGTCCTGGTCCTGAGAGAAGGGCCAGCAAACTGCCCTGCATGTGATGAGTCTTCAGGCACTTGCAGAAGTTCCAATTCTGCCATTTCACTGGGTTTATAGGCAATACCTTTGTTAGCCCCCAATAAATGCAAGGTATGGCAAGCTATGTGTTAATTTTAAAATATCAGTCCCGCAGCTCATCTCTGATAAGGATCTCATTTGTTTGAGGTTTTTTGTTCAGTCTCTTTTGTCCTAAGTAGAAAGTAGCATGGTCCAGAAAATGCAGAATGGGACCAGAAAACTGGAAAGAAATCTCAGATCTTGTTTCTCTGCCACAGATTTGTTTGGCAGCCCTGGGAGAATATGAGGATATTATTTCCCCATCCCCAATTAACGTCTTGTTTGTAGTCTGGTGGAAGTGCTTTCCCTGCTGCTTCCCACCCCAAAGTTTCCCTTCTTGGCTCAGCCATATGCAAAAGCAGTGGTTTATTTGCTCGCACTAGGACACATCCCCTCCTGACCCCGGATTCCTTTCTCCCCTGCAGTTCCCGTCTCTCCCGCTGGCTGCAGCGAGGCTGCACCGCCTTGGGGAGAGCGGAACACGGGCTTGTTCCCTGCTGCCACTCGCTGCCCCCCTCCCAGGGCTGGGAGGGTCTCCAGGTGTCCAACACGGCGTGCTCCCGCAGCCCCGCTGCTCTAGGAACACGCTCTGGCAGGACATCCACGGAGGATTTCCATTCCACAGCCCTGCTGGTGTACCTGGACAGGCGTGCTGGAAACACCACCATGGGCTTTCCAGACATTTAGCGACTCTCGTTGAAGACAGGCAGACTCAGAGGTGGCAGTCCCTTAGTGATGCACCCAGCCTTGGCAGTGGCAGCATGGACCTCCCCGTGGTGCCTTGCTGAAATGAGTTCCTACCCCAAACCACATACATGACCCTGGTGGTGGTGGGACACTGCAGGCTGGACTGAAATTCCTACTTAATTTTACCAAAAAACTGTGTCAGTAAGTTACTGTATCAGTAAGGGTGAAGGTCAGTTGTTGTTTAGAGAAAACTGGATCTGTAACAGGGCAGGCATTCAATGAGATTTTCTCCATATGCACAGTTGGAAATTTCAGAAATTCCTTCTAGGTGCATATTCTCTTTTTTGCATCTAATTGCTTCTAAAAATCTGGCCTTTGGTCACTGACCACTTGAACTGAATTACTGCTTGTGAGCAAGTGGAGAGGAAGGGAGAACCTTATCAAGTTAGCAGCCTTTTAACACTCAAACATCACCCTTTTTTGTTAGAATTTCCCCCACTTAAATGTTCTGTTGGCTTTTAGGAGAACAAGAAGTTGAAATACATCAGGAGCTGAGGGAAAAGGTTATTCTCACCTCCCTCTAAATATTGTATATCCTTGGGATTTCAGAAGTGTCCTGAGACGAACAGTGCCAAAAGCTTTAGTTTGGTTGGGATATACTTAGCCAGAAACAAATTCCCAAGCCTTGGATATTTTCACCAACTTCCACCTCTTTCTAAGAAATATTCTTTCTGTGAAAGTAAACAGCTAACAACTCTTGTAAAATGAACATTTTCTAATTGGATTTAGTGAAGCCAGGACTGCATATTGATGATGTGCTCAATAAACTGCTTTAACGTGGGACCTTTAGCACAGAATTTGATTATGGCAGTGGTTGTTTAACTAGAAATGCCATCCAAAATGCAAGTAAAGCATGAGGCTATAGTGACTGTACCTAGCCACTAGAGAGAGACATTATCCCATGCAGTAAAGTTGAATGTTTCACTTGCTGTCGTGGTTTAACCCCAGATGGCAACTAAGTTTTACACAGCCACTCACTGACTGTCCTCAGAGGGATGAGGAAGAAAAGGGGAAGGGTAAAAGTGAGAAAACTCCTAAGTTTGGATAGAAACAGTTTAATAGGTAAAGAAAAAGCTGTGCACACAAGCAAAGCAAAACAAGGAATTAATTCCCTGCTTCCCATGGACAGGCAGGTGTTCAGGCATCGCCAGGACAGCAGGGCTCCATCACACGTGGCAGTGACTTGGGAAGACAAACACCATCACTCCACACATCCCCCTTTTCTCCCTCCTCCCCAGCTTTATATGCCGAGCACGATCCATCTGGTCTGGGACATCCTTTGGTCAGCTGGGGACAGCTGTCCTGGCTGTGTCCCCTCCCTGTGCCCCCCCAGCCCCTCTGCTGGGGTGGATGAGGAGCAGAAAAGGCCTTGGCTGTGAGTGAGCAAGAACTCAAACATCCCTGTGTCACCAGCACTGCTTCCAGCACAATCCCAAACAGTCCCACACCAGCCGCTATGAAGAAAGCTGACACTACTACAGAGTTAATTTTTTAGTTAACCCAAACCCAGCAAACTTCCAAAAGCAAAGTATCCTGTCCATCCGGGGCAGGTGGCAGAATGGACTCCCTGATCAAGCCTTGGAGAGCTGTGGCCCATGGCACGCTGCTCCTCCAAGGAGGCTATTCCAAAACACTGTAACAGTGAAGGGGGGAAGGTGTTACATTCACATTTATGTCCTCTCAATCAAATCTGTGCATGTGCAATCAGGGCAGCAGCAGGTTAACGACTGTTCTTGGATGCAGCAGGGCAATGCTAATCAAGGCCACGGAGGGAACTTCTTGCAGTGTGACCCTTAGGCTGGCAAACAGATTTTTCGGGCTTTACAGAGAGATGGAGAGCCAGATTGTGTAGAATTACTGCAAAACCTTCAGCAGCAGAGCGCCTCGTTGAGCGCAGGTGTGTTTAATCCCGGACGGGAGAGTGCCGGTACACTGCGCTGTCAGCTGCGGCCTCGGAGGCTGCGCCAGGGCCGGAGCGGTTAACGCGGGCTGCTCAGCCCCGACATCAACAGGTGCTCGTGGGCTCGGAAAGGACAGCCGGGCGGACTAGAAGCTGCCACGGACTGCCAGCGGGAGCGTCCATGCAGCCGGCACTACGCCCAGGCTGCTCGCCGTGCGCCGCGGACTCGGGTGATGCCCGGAGGACAAAAGCTGCACTGGCGTTTGTAAAGCCAGCCGAGGCGTTCGAGCCCTAAGCACAGCGGGATGCAGTTAAAGGAACACCGGTGGGAAGTGTGGTCGTGCTAAAAACGCAGCTGGGTACAGAACCGGCTTGTCCCGCGACTGAGCGGGGCAGGGCCGGACGTGTAGGGGCGCTGGGTGTTTAACCCCGGCGATTTTCTGCGGGCAGGGGCCAGCTCTGAGCCCCAGAGGAATTCCTTGAGAGGGGACTAAGAGGGGACTAAGCACCGCCTTGCTGTTTTGGTCTCCCACGGAGCACCGAGCAAGGATGTGCTGCTAGGATCAAGCGGTCATTTCCTATGTGATCGGTTCTCTTTTAATGCGGGCAAGGAAGAGCATTGTCCTCGGGCGCGCTGTTTAAGTTATTTGGGGAGTCCGGCAGCTCTCCTTTTTGCTAACCTGAAAACACTAGATAACACGTACTTGATCTATGACTTCTAATTATTTTATATCGCTCCTTAAACTTTGAGTAAGAACTTATATTAGGGTCTTTGTTTGCACCTGCGCTTACTCTCGATTTCTCAAAATAGAGTAGAGGTTCGCTTGTGAAAATCCCGTTAATTTCACAGGCTGATTTGAAAATCCCGGTAGTAGCCCTTGAATCCTCTGAAGGTGCGGGTTCAGCTGTATGCAAACATGCAAGGAGAAGTCTCGGTCTGGGTTTCCACCAGGACTTAACTAGGTGCACGTTGAAAGTGAGCATTCAGTTTTTGTCTTGCAAATTAGCCAGCACTCAACTGAGGGGAGTCCTCAATCATTATGCAAATAATAAACGGGTAAAATCCCCTTTTCTTTTTACATAGCAGCGCACCCTTTAGCGCATCCTCGGAATGAATCAGTTTTAAGGATTGATTACTGTAAGGCACCACAATCTGCTGGCATTAAAATATTAAAATGAAACCTCTTAAAAGCCCCTTTTTAAAAAGCTAACCAAGCCTGGATTGCAGGCAGGGGTATTTCCTGAGCAGCTGTGTTGGTTCCGAGAAGCTTTTCTAGAATCTGGCATGACACTTTCTAGCATCTTACAAGAGTTCAACACTTATACCTTTACCACATTTTCTGCATACTGGAAAATTACCTGTACACATTAACATTTAAATGAAAAAAAAGTGTGTGATTAATACTCCTGTATCACAGAATGGTGATACATGTGCAAGCAGCACTTGAAAAGTCTGTAAATCAATAGAGAGTTTTGAGGCTATACAGTGAGTGAAAAAATGTATAATTATATAGGTTCAACTACCATCTTAATTGTTGATATTAAAGCTCTGAAATGAGAAAGGTGAGAAAAAGCCATCCTCAGTTTTCACAGGAAGAAAGGGGGCAAAAAAGGGTCCGAGACAGGTTCACAGAAATAATTGTTTTCTGCTTCTCCTCAATTGTGCAAAAGTGGACAAGGAGAGGCATCTCTGCTCCTCCTGTCAGCAGCTGGCCCACTCTAGGGCAACACAGCATATTGCAATTTGCATTTGCAACATGGATCCATCATCCCACTCTAAAATTCAGCAAGTCCAGACTGCTGTGCAAAGGGAATAGGAAGAGCTTCAAGAACTTTATGGGGACTTGAGCTTGGCTGTGAGGGGGCTTCAGTTTCCTCCCGAAGGACAGTTATTTAAGAAGGAAAGTTATTGTTCTGTTGGGACAAATTTGTGGCATTGCCTGTGCACCACCTAATTGTAACTTCATTTGAGTTGTGCACAGGCACAACGTGATAAACCTCATTTTACAGAGAAGACTTTATTAAAGCTTTTCTTTCACAGTTATCCTTCTGCTTAAAGAACAAAAAGTATTTTCTGCTCTGACCCCAATACAGATGAGCTCAGGTCAGAGACCTCTCAGTGGTATGTCTAGAGAGTTACTGACTCTTTTCATTTAGGTATGGAGAGGATGTAGTGATGACAGAGCTGTCTTTGCAACACAAGAGCTCCTGAGGAGGACAAGGGACGCACAATAATGCCATTGCTCGGGGTGTCTAGGCTGGTTTCCCTCTGGGTGCAAGGATGGGGATTTTGGGAAGCCAGGTGCTGGGTGCTTACACACTCATGCTGTGTACACAGACTTCGTAACCTCCCTTTGCTGCTGAGTGTATGCTTCAGCTTTGAGGAACTCAGGGTTAAGTATTTTCACTGGTTTGCAAGTGGGGAGACTGAGATGGGAGACAGGCACTGGCTGGAATGAGGCCAAAAGCCCAGGCTAGCTCAGGGCTGTGAGGCTCACAGTTCTGTGCTCAGACCATGCAACCACAGCCCTGTGCAACAATAACAAGTTTCAGTTCATTCCCATTTTTGGAGGAAAATGAGACCATTCAAATAACTCAATAGTCCCTTTCTCTGGAGTGGGAATGCATCCCATCAAGAGGTGTGTCAGAAGAAATAAAGGCACCCTAAGTTTGTACCTGTTGTCCTTTTCTTCCCTGTTGCTTGCAGAGTTTCAGCACCCATATTCTAAAGGACTTCGAAACTGATGTGGCTGTTTATTGAAAGGAAACTTCTCAGGGTGGCTCAGCTTAATTGTGTTCTCATTGGAGTGGAACAGGATGCTTGGCCCAAACCTTATTTCCTTCATTTCACCCCGTTCTATTCCAAGCACTTTTCCTGCATCCTGAAGGAAAATATCAGGGATGCTGCATTTTTCTGAGCACAGGGCATTTGAAGGGATGCACGATCAAGGGAATTTTCATTTATTGATCTTGGAGGAATTGGGGATGCCCATGTCTTACCGTGGGCAATTCTTTAGAGACACTTTTCCACTTTTCCCAGTTTCCACTAGAGGGGTTACAGGTTCTAGTTCAGAGTGCTGCAACAGCCCAGGATAAGATGGAGCTGCTTCTTGTCCACCTATATTTTTAACTGCTACAGTTAATTCACAAATACAATAATGAGCTGACAGTACTAGGGCTGGAGGCTTTAATAATCATTACAAAAATCATTAATTACCAGGAAATTAGAGAGGTGTCTGTTAAGTGGTTAAATTTGCAACCTTCTGTCCACAAACAAGAGATACAAACGCTTGCCTGAATCATAGCTAGCTTCCCACACATTGCTTATAAGCTATATCTTGTTTATTTCTGCATGTATTACTCCCAGTAAATGATTAGATTTGTCACCCATGACCCAGTATGCTGTTTGCAATTATTTCTTTTATTAAATTAATCACTACATATTTACTTTGAGGAATTATGTATGATATCTATCGACGCACGCATGTGTACGAGTGTATGGGAGCACATGAACTTCCCTGATTGCCTTTCCTCTTGTACAGCAAATTAAAAATAACAGGCATTAAAGCTGGCAGAGTTACACTGACAGGGAAACCAGCTCAGAGGGAGGGGGGGGAATTGCTATATAAAGTTTTTTCTTTCGTATTTTCAAGTATTTCTACTTACATGTTGAATTTTAATGATCTGGACAGTCTAATCTTCACTAGCAGATGTATAAACACTTGTGGCTCTGAGATTTAAGGGTGCTGCTGTGGACTGCACTCAGCTTTGCTTTTTCCACCTCCCACGGCTCGTGGATGCGCCTGTGCTGGGGGGATCTGCAGACATATGGGCCCTCACCATATCTTTGGCACTTTGTGGAGCAGTGATAGCACCCCGAGAACTGCTCTGCAGAATCAGATCCTTTGTGAATTACTTACTGGGAGAAAGTAATTCACGTGGCTTGCCACTTTTTGCTGGGGAATATAGAGCCTCTCCTTTCTACAATGACAACTGAAGCAGCTCGTTTTCTGTTTCTGTACATACCTTTTGGTAGGTACAGAAATAGGACTTCCATCAGTTTGGGCTGCTGAAAAGTTGAGGTTTTCTTTCTTGTTGTTGTTCATTTGCTTTTCTTTCAATAAAAGTATTTCTATTTCTGTTTAGTTTCCATGTAATCTTTTAGACATTTCATCCTATCTGGTTTCTATTCTGCTTTCATTGTAATGCTTTCTCTGTCTTCTCTGAACATAATTTCTTCTGAGCAGAATTCACCCCCAACAGCTTCTGAGCTGAACTTACAGATCCATTGTATTTGAGTGGGTTCAAAATGAGACAGAAATACTTTTAATCTGTTATATTTCTGAGGTGTTAATTAGTTTGCCACCTCTTGTTTGCCACTCAGTTCAAACTGGCAACCCGAATGCTATGAGAAATTCTTTTAATAATGTTCTAAGAAAATGATATGAAGTAATTTACTTCTGCAACAAGTAACCTGCTTCAGGAAGGGGATCACTGAGACCAAGACAGTCGTGACAATGTCGATTTCAAACCACAAACACTTCAGCTTGTAAAGAAACCAGAATTAGGACTGTTAAAAGACAAAGTTTAAACAACCTTGCAGATTTCGTTACCTTTGTCTGTAAATATGCAGCCTTCTTTGTCCACATGCAAAGGGTGGGTTGGAGCCTCGGGTAGGCACACACACAAATTCCTTTCCTGACTTTTTGACTCCGTTCCTTTGTTAGCTAACAATGGCTTGAGGGACACTGGGTTTTACATCACCTTGCTGGATGATCTGCTCCGTTCCACCTTGCTGCAAAGCAACAAGGCAGAGATGGAGGGGAGGGGTCTCTGGAGGGCAGAGATGGAGGGGAGGGGTCCCTGGAGGGCAGAGATGGAGGTGGGGGGTCTCTGGAGGGCTCGGCTCCCAGCTCGGCAGAGGAGCACATGTGTGAGCCCCTGACACACGAGTGACCCGTGGGCTTTGAACTTGGGCTTTGTTCTGTCTTCTGGGCTGCCTGGGCTCCCTCCAAGCCCAGCTGACAAAGGCTCGAAGAAAGGATTTGAAACACCACGAGGGAGGGAAATATCTTTGCTAAAGGCCCGGATGGGTTTTTGGTGCGATGCCAGGTGTGCAGGGAGGGTGCCCAGAGCTGATGCAGCTGCAGTGAGCCCTGGGCAGGTACCCAGCTGTCCCCACAGATGCCACCACTTCCCGAGCTCCTGGGCAGAGCCTGAGGAGGGGATTGGCAGAGCAACAGGTTTGGGGAGAGCAAAGGGGACATCCCAGCTGGAAAAACTCTTCCGTGTGCATCAGCTGAGGCTTTCTCTTAAGCTTTTTCTTGGTTCACCACAAATGAAAGGACTGTTGGTGCAAACTCTATGGGTTACAGACAGACAGACGATCTGAGGAGAGATTATTTTCTCCCTTTATAGAACCTCTGGGGGTGAACTGTCTTGTCTTTAGAAATAAAATCAGCAGGAGAACTCTGCAACCCATAGAACTTTATTCAGGTTTGATGCTCAATTCAGATATTCACCTGAAATTCTGTAAGATGTTGCTTCCTCTTTGGGATTCAGTGGAGGCTGCTATGACAGTTTTGGTAATAGGTTTCATTGTAAAATCCCAAACCAAAAAACTGAATTTTGGCCCCAAGTCTGCAATACAAGGATTTGGCATACAGATTCAGTTTGTAGTTGGTATCATTTGTCCATGTCCTCTGCCAGTGGAAGACACTGTCCATCCTGTCTAGAAGCCTCCCAGTGGCACAAAGCCTATGGGATGAGTTCTTGGACAGAAGCACATAGGAACTCCAGCTGTCACCCTGCCAGGTAGTGCTAACACCAGCTGTGGAATTGCAGCTCTGGAAATGCCCATGGCACCTTCCCATAGAGGGATGTCTGGGAAACACCTCCCCTTTTAGCATTAAAAATGCCAGGAACACACCTGAGGAAGGCCAGTTAGCACCTTTCAGGTGTTTCTTTGTGCAGCCCCAGGTCCCACCAAACACAGCTGCCAAGATGATAATCGCTTTCAGCCAGTGACATTTTTCATGAATGTCACAGTTGGTGCAGGGCTGTTTTATGATCTGCTACCCTCCCCTCCTCTACCTGTCACAAGTTGGTTATCATCAATTGGCACTGGCACAGCTCATCTTCTGAACAGCCAAGGGTCTTTAAAATAGCTTCACCTACTTCAGCTCTTGTTTCTAAGAGAAGGGAATTTAAGAGGAGCTGTCATACCTCACTCCAGTTCAAACAGGCACCAATGACACAGATGCAGCTGGAACTGAGCAGCAATCCTGTTAATTCCTTAGGCTGGCTCCTCCTCTCCATCTACCTTAAGCATTTTTCCTCCTCCCTTTTCTGTCTGACATCCTTTCTAGAAATCTGCTAATCTCAGGATTATGCAAGGGAGCATATTTTCAGTCACAGGATGCTCACATGCTTCATGGACCAGGGTGAACTCGAGCCCCATTGCACACTTGTTGCCTGACACACACTCACACAGACACAAGCCCTGCCTGAGCACTCATCACCACGGAATTGATTACACCAAGAGGGGTGAAGATGAGCTTGTGAATTACAGTAACAAGCAAGATTGCATTTACCACCTCTGTGGAATAAGAGTATTAAAAAAAAAAAAACCAACAGTCCTTCCTTTTCCTCCAGAAATGCCATTCATCTCTGTGCATTGTTCTCTGATGGGCTGTGTCACCACGGAGATGGTAATCCTGCCACTTGCCAGCAAGCTGCTTTTTAGGAAAACAGTGGGCGAGGAGGGTAAACAGGTTGTAGGGGAAGGTAACACGAGAGTAGGAGGGTGACTAGTTTTCAATGCCATTCCAACTATTCAGCCACTCAATAGATTGTAACTGTGAGCAAAGAGAGCTGAGATAGGTAAAGACAGCTTTTCCAACTTCAGGAGATGCTAGATGTTCCTGAGTAAAAACATCCTTCCCTGCTATAAAACAAAGACTAATATTTAATTATTCTGTAAGCCTTGACAGACCCCAAATTCTGGGAGCAGCCTACGCACTGTAAGCAGTGTTTAAACTCACTACTTGATGACTGAAGCCCTTCAGGACTCCTCTGTGCCTTCCTTGGTGCCTCTTCCTCTTGTCCCATGCCTGTTGTTGACCCTTCTCCCTCCTTCCCCCTTATCCTTCAGTGGATACCAGTTATCTCACAGTCACTTTTCTTTTTGAAAACCTCCTTACCCAAAAAGGAAATTTATTAATCAACTGCATGAAGGCCTTCACTGTGAAAGTATTGGTTTCAATCTATGAAAGAGAAAAGGTAATTCCAGATGTAAACAGCTGGTGTCTGGGTGAGAAGGACTTCAAGAATATTATAGTTGGAGAGTCCTTGCTGTGAACTCTTGCTTTGTGTGCAAGCCTGGCTTCTAATCCCTGCCTGGGTTTACAAATACCAGCCCTACTTCTGGCTTGGAAGATGAATACAATAGGGTTTTATTGCAGATTTCTTTCTCAACTGAAGTCCATACTAGAGACCTTTGTTTTCTTCCAAACTTTTTGGTTTGTTTTTAGGTCAGTTAAAAGACAAAATGCAAACAGCCCCCACCACACACACACTAATTCAGAGACTTCTAATTGGTCTGACAGGTTCTTAGAGAGGGTTTTTTATTATTTGTCTAATAGATAATTTTCTGTTAGGTCTAGCAGGCCCCAGAGTGCCACTTGACTTCTTGTTTCTGTTTTGATTTCATCCTTGTGGCCTGACATCTTCTCTTCTGGCCTTCTTTCCTGCTTTGACTCTTCTGCACAAGGCCCTGAACCTGGTGCCAGCAGGAGGCTGAACCTCAGCTTTCCCTGCCCAGGAGCTGGCCCTACATTCCAGCACATCCTGGGACTGCCTGGTGCTCAGCCACAGGCTGTGGGCTGCTCACCTGCAGCAGAAGGTCACAGCAGGTGCTCAGTTACATGGCCAGAAAGGAAAATCAGCCAATTTAAACCAATCCCACTGAAAAGCTGTTTTTTTACTAGTGAAACTTCATCAATAACAGCTCTTCACATAAACATATGCAGAAAGAGATTATTGCTTTACTCATCTCTTACTTTATTTTGTCTGAAGAGAAGCAGTTCTATCAAAATAGAAAAAAAAAAAGGATTAAAAAATATTTTCCTGAGTGACCTTAATTTTTTGGCAAAAGACTTGCAGTCAAGTCTAGTGTTTCAGAATGACTAAGAGTGAATGGATGGTGGGACACCTGCTCTCCTTGAAAGCTTTTATGTTCTGCTATGTGAACTGGGGAAGCTGGATCACCAGGCACATGGCATCTGTTTAAAAATATTATTGAAATGAAACTCTTTTGAAAAATAGTGTGTAAGCCTGCAGCATGTTTGGGTTTTGGCTGGGTATTTTGCTTGGGTTTGGGTGTGTTTTTCATTTGTTGTTTTTTTTTTTTTTTGGTGAGTGTAGGCACATAGATTTTCTTTGTGGGTTTTGTTGGGGTTTTTTGGTGGCTGAAACTGATCTCCAGAGAAGCAATTTAGGGGCACATATAAGTGCTATTGACTTTCAGTCAGATAGCAAGTATGTAATTGCTTTTGAATAGTTTTGAATATGTGACAAGTAGGATCAATGTATCTAACGCGTGTGCTAAGTTGTGCTCGTCTGCTCTGGGTTTTTTGGATGCTGAAATCAGCATGTGGAAGTGCTTTAGGAATATTTGTGCCTACGACTTGATGTGCTGAGGTCTGATTCTCACTGGGCTCAGCCTTTGAAAGCTGTGAAAGGTTTACACAGCTTTGTGTGCTGATGTACTTGTGCTGCTTCGTGTTGCTGATATCTGGGAATTCCTAATTCTGCATCTAATTATTGCTCATGTTAAGTCACATTTCTGACTTAAATGAATCAATTATATGAAGCTGCAAAGTTCCACAAATTAGCTCTGCAGCGTAAATCATGGAATTCTGATTCTGTGTTTCTTATATTGCAGATTATTTTCTTATACCAGGTATGCACATGGAAACAGTGAGAAAGTAATGTTTGCTGTGTTGTTTTCTCTCATGCTATTATTTCTAATTTCTAATGCCACGTCTCACATCCTGTTTCACAACAAGAGTCAGATACTCTTGTTTAACTGTGAAGGAACTCTGAACAGTTTGATCCCAAATAAGGCCAGTTCTGAGTAGACACACTAAGAAAATAAAAGGCAAACCCCACTCTCCTCTCCTGGATGCAACCTGACTGCCAGAGTAGTTCCCACAGTACTACACAGATAGCCAGGTTCATTTTGGAGCATCCAGCTGTGAGGTGACACACTTAATGCACCAGTGATCTGATCCAGTATAGAAAATCTTTGGGGCCTGATTCTCCGTGCCTCTCACCTTGTGCAGTCATTTGTAGTGAACAGCTCGAATGCCCACACACTGGAAAAGCAGAATATAAAATATTCTGCACTGCTTATCCTTCATTGCATACCTGTAGCCATGTGAGCGGGTGCATGAGGTAAAACAGGCTCTGAGTTTGTATGAAAATTTTATTTATATGCCATTGTTTTGTGGGAGTCTTTGCTCTTTTTTTGTTTGTTTTTTTTTTTTTTTTTCCCTTTAAAGGTAAAATATAAAGCTATTTAAGCCTTCTAGACAGTGATCTTATGAGCATTCCTATAGGATAGGAATGGAGCAACAGAATATGCACACATAGAAATATGTGCAGGTCTAACAGGCAGCACAGACCAGAACAATTGCTAAACCTGAGTCCTTCCTCAGAAATTCAGGTGTTGCCAGTTTAAAGGGTTGTTTCCCTAACCCAGCAATCATTTCACAAAAGGAGCTCCAATGCCAATTTTAAATCAACGATTGCCCTGTTATGAACACAAACGACATCTCATTGCAGCACAACCTCCTCTCCTTTTTGTTTTTATGATAGTAATTTAAGGATATTAGGAGCTGTGTTACTCCACAAAAGATGGTAGTGCAAGAAAACAGCTTTGCATGAGAAATGCTGTAGCAAAAATTGCATATGCTCTCTGATTTTTCAAACAATGATCACAAATTCAGAGAGCAAACTTTGTAGTAAGAAGGAATATTTTTTGTTGGAAATTTGGCCATTTTTTACTTCAGTCTGTCTGGTTTGCTTTTTTTGAGGGTACTATTTATTGCATACATGCTGGAGAATAATCCTACAGCAATGTGCTACATTTTCCAACAAGGTCACACCATTTTTTTCCACATTTATTTTAATATTAATTACTGCACCTAAATATATATTAAAAAAAAAAAGAAGCTCTATCTTGTGGCAAAAAGGTTGATTATATTGAAAATTAGAGGCTTTTGGCAACGATGGGAAAGTGAGTCATTTTTTCTGTCCTTTTACAGCGTTTTTTTACTTTTGTTTTCATTTAAGGAGCACTGTGGAGATAATAATCTTAATAAAACAGTATATACAAATCCTTGTTCCTGTGCTACTGATAAGACACTAACTGTTCAGCCCTGCTAAAATTTACTCACAGGAACTGGCCTCTGTTTTCAGAAGTTGCAGATTATTTTGATTACCTCCCTTTTTCAGTCTATCACCAGTTTTAGAAAACGTGGCTAGATGTGAAAAATGAAAGGCACCTGCTTTTGGAAAGGTCTATTCCACAATTTTTCGTCAACTTACAGAGTGCCCCAAACTCTTGGAAATCACCCTGAAAACTTTGTGGCAGCCTTGGTTTGAGTTTAAAGTGCACACTGTGCACAACTGGACATACCTGGATTACTTGGTCTGGAAGTTCCACGTCCGCGCTGTCCTAACGGGCTGCCCTCATTAATTAGTCCTGAGTGACCCTCACTGAGCCATGCAGGGCACATTCCTGGTGCTGTCCACACTAGCCAAGCATCACCACGTGGCTTTCTTGAGTACTTCTGCACCTCAGTGCTGTGTCCAGCTCTGGGCCCTCAGTTTGGGAAGGACATTGAGACCCCTGAGCGTGTCCAGAGGGGGCAACGAGGCTGGTGAGGGGCTGGGGGCACAAGCCCTGTGAGGAACCCCTGAGGGAGCTGGGGGTGCTCAGCCTGGAGAAAAGGAGACTCAGAGGTGCCCTCCTCACTCTCTGCAGCTCCCTGAAAGGTGGCTGTGCTCAGGGGGGTTGGTCTCTGTCTCCAGGCAGCACTGACAGAACCAGAGGACACAGCCTTGTGCTGCCCCAAGGGAAATCCAGGCTGGGTATTGGGAAAGAGTTTTGTACAGAAAGGGAGATAAAGCCCTGGGATGCTCTGCCCGGGGAGGTGCTGCAGTCACCATCCCTGGGTGTGGGTAA